>JAUMTS010555480.1:0-32232 GCA_032273385.1 Ophiopholis aculeata | reverse complement strand
CGGCAGGGCAAAAACCCGAATACCCCCAATTAGATCCCCATGCTCAACCAAGATGGCGGCGAATTCCGGAATCTCCGTTTATAAATCTGTGGTAATCATACTGGTTTCATTGGCCTGTGGTTTTCAAAATGCATCTCCGTAACTCGCACCTTTAGGCTCACTCTAATTTAGCCTAACCCTTTTCTACGGTCAGTTTGCCTGTTTTTCTTTGAATATTATTTACCTTGTAGCAAACAACACTGATCAATCTACACAAGAAACTAATAAACTAGCCCTGGTAAACAGCCTGTATAAAGAGAAGAATTGCATATGGGAAATAAACAGGATAACAAGAAAACAGACCAGAGGAAAAGTAGGCATATTGTGGCATGTATTTAGTCTAGCTACATATTAGAAAGCCCCATGAATAAATTGGCCTGGGGTTTGCGCTCCGGCCGACATTGATTTGAAATCAACTTCAAGTGTGAAGGTGATTCCTTATTCTCCTACCTACCTAATAGATGCCACATACTAACACAGGGGACACCTTGCTCTATCAACACTATTCTCAATGTAGGAGGAAAGGTTAACCCGTTGTCTGCAACGCTTGGGGAAAATAACATGTTATTTGCGCTATTCATCAATTTTTTGTCCCTTATCTGTGAAAAGTTTATCAAATCTACCTTTGGATTGTTAACTTAGGTTATCCACAGTGAACATTATTATTGTTTTAGTTTAAGCTTTAAAAACTTGCATTAATAAATTTGTTATCTAATGGTTACATTTTTGATATATACAGACATTTCTGCCAAAAATTCCTCCACATTCTGAAAGTTTCAAAATAATACAAATCTTCCCCATCTTCTACCCATGTTACTGTCAACATGTCATGAAATATTGATCAAATTCCTCTTGTTTTACATCAAATTTTCCCACTCTAGACATACTCAATTAGCGGGATTCAGGTTGACAACTGTAGCCTAGTTTCCCTTATATTAGTATACATGCCTGTCTATTTACCTGATTTCATTGTATAATATTTAACATGATGAATTAATAACAATTTCATTAGATATGTTGTAAACAGGATACAGTGCATTCCTAAATGTTAAACACATGTATTTTTAAATATTTCAGTAGTCAGAAAAAAATCAATATATTAGAACTAACTCTGCTTTAGAAGAAGTTGTTATCAAATTGTTCTCACATTTTACAACTAAAATGCTTTAAAAAACTATATAAAAATGTCATAGTACAAGGTGTTGCAGTGACCTGAATTACTGTGTAATGATCAGAGCATTAGCTTCAAATCATGTCAATAATCATGTCAATATGTATTACACAGCGCACAGTAATTACAATATAAATGTCATTAATTGATATAATTAATTACTACATCACATAACAATTATTACTTTATATGATATCCAAATTGATGACTCAATATATATTAGAATTAAACATAGACAGTTCATTTCATCTGTCTCCCAATTATTGTTTCAAAAAACAATATACTGTTATGTCCATTTTTCATTTTGACGTTTTAATAAAGTAATGCCATGGGCTGATATCTCAGACATTTGTTTTAGATGTCATTTAGAGAATGTTTTATGAACACTTTGCAATTTAAAGCTTAATTGACAAAGGCAGGGATGGCGAGAACAATTTAATAAATATGTAATTTTATCATATAAAGTGATAACAACCCATCTTTATGTGCCAACAAACAGAAAAACCATCTTATTGTAAGAGTTTATGTAAAATGATGAGATTGCTAATGATTTGTGACAGAGAACATACTGTCCAATTTGCCATCTATTTAGGAACCACTATAAACAAGTCTGTGTTTCGAGGCAGTGCACATTACCTTTTCAGGTTTGTGTACAAGTTTGTGCAGGTTTCTTAAAACAAGAAATTAAAGAATCATTGAAAAAATATGCTTTGAAAGCATATATTTAATGTTTGAAGTAAATGATCATAACACAGTTTGTCCATGGTTTAAATTTATCAAATGTTTCATATTATTTTTGAGGCGAAAAGCTAAGATATTTCTTTTAATTTGTTAATTTTCTCTTTTCTTTTCGGGTATGGGTATTTTTATTAATTTAAAAGGAATTATAGTCATCACCAACTTAAAACTTCAAAATAAATGATCGTGAATAAAGTGCAACTAGCAAAATATAACAAAGCATAAAACATGTTATTGTAAAAGAAAACATTTTATGAATCCCAATTCATCACCATAAAATAAACCCTACCCTGGAAGAGAGTTCATCATGACCTTATGTCTGATAAGTTCAGTCGAGGGAGTTACTTTCCATTTGGTTAAAAGGTTCTCCATAAAGATTGTCTGATTTCAGCCGCTTTTAAGTACAAGCAAGCAAAGAAAATACCTTTTCTCATCCGAAATTTCACTAACAACAAAAACACCTTTTCTAAGCTGACCGACATCTCGCACCAAATTGTCTACATTCGCGAGCGAAACCAAATTATTGTTGCAACCAAGTAAAAAGTGTACAAAAAATTGGTTAAACCTCCCATTTATTGAAAACTACAATTTTTCATCACTTTGATTTGCATCCGAATCTGACCCATATTTTGAGGGGAGAAATTGAATTACTTGTGAGTGCAGATTGACGAGATAAGAATTATTTTGCGTAGAACGCAAAAAGCTACTTTCTGATAAATTGTCTGCTTTAATAAAAGCCGGGGACCCCACTGTGTACGAATGTAAGGTAAACTGTACAGTTGTAACATATCAAATGAAACAGCACTATGGATTAAGGTTTTCAGTTAAAGGGCAACGTATGGATTAGGTCTGGGGCTTGGATGACTTTATAGTCTGTCCGATACTAACGAGACCAGCCTCAATGTTTTCTAATCAATAAGGCTGTACATGTTGTATGTTGTGTCTAGAGAAACAGCAAACTGTATGTGTCACATAATAAACTATAAAGGAAAAGGGAGTTGGTTTGTGGGAGCAAACCAATCAAGGATGCTCCCTGCATGTTTAAAAAAGGGTGAAATGATAACAATGAATGCAATTTTACAACAAACCCCCAAGGGAAACAAAATCTGTGCATTATTACCACTAAACATTGATGAATTTTCATTTTTAAAACACTACATTACAAACAAAATTAAGATTGACACATTTTCATCCCCAAGCACTATAGAAAAACAAAATTAGAATTAATATAATTTTTTCTTGAAAATGTGTGGGAGAAGAAGTTTGCATTTAGCCACTCAAATTGTTTAGTTTTTGACAAAATATGACATCAAAAACAATGGAATTAACCTAATTTTTTTATCTTGAAGGACTTGTGGGAGATGAAGTTTATATTTAGCTACTCAAATTGACAAGTTTTTGTGCAAGACCTGACAAAAACAATCAAAATTCATGAATACCTATAACAGAACACATGTCAGGAATAAAGATGTTACACAAATATCACATTTCCATGTTTTTTTTCCAATAAATGATATATTTTTTATCACGTTTTTCATTTTTAACAGGAAAAACTTTCACCATGATGGGCAGTGACGAGTCCTCCCAGAATCTGGGCATCATACCTTGTGCCATCTCATGGCTGTTCAGGCTTATCAACGAGAAGAAGGAAAGAACAAGTACAAGGTTCTCGGTTCGAGTCTCGGCTGTTGAGGTTTATGGCAAACAGGAGAATCTCAGAGATCTATTGACAGAACAGGCAAATGGTAAGCCAAGATGAAATCTGTTCAAATATAGAATCAATTAGACATGTTACCAAGGGGCCAAATATTACATTGATGTCATAAAGTGGTACTAAATAGTAAATTAATTGCTTTGACGTCATTTTCAAATGTCATAGTCATGTTTAATGTCATGTTCTCATTTGGAGTTTAAGCTGTTGAGGTTTAAGAAAAACAAGAGAATTGTAGAGATCTTGACATATCAAGCAAATAATAAACTGGGATTAAATATGTACAAAAATAGAGAAGAAAATGTGTTACCAAGGGGCCAAATATTACATTGATGTCATAAAGTTATCCTAAATAGTAAATTAATTGTTTTGACGTAATTTTCAAATGTCATAGTCATGTATGATATCAGGTTCTCAGTTCGTCTCTCGATTGTTAAGGTTTAAGAAAAACAAGAGAATTTCGGAGATCTTGACAGATCAGACAAATGGTAAGCCAGGATTAAATTTGTACAAAATTAGAAGAAAATAAATGAACGAGTTACCCAGGGGCCAGATATTTCATTGATGTCATAAAGTTTTCCTAAATAGTGAATGGATTGCTTTGACTTAATATTTCAAATGTCATAATCATGTTCAATGTCATGTTCTCGGCTGTTGAGGTTTACAGCAAACATATCTTTTGACTAAAACAGCCAAAGCTGGGATTAAATATCTACAAATTGTATTCATATAAATATGTTAACCAGGGACCAGATATTTTCATTGATGTCATAAATGTGTCCAAAATAGTAATTATTGACGTAATTATTAAATGTCATAGAGATTTGTAAACAGATTTCACTAACGAATTAGACCAAGCGGCCCGAATGAAATTAATTTTGATCTAACAAGGCCAAGAAAATCTTCCTTTAAATAAGTATTTCCTTTAAGAAATTAAGTATGATTTCCCATATTTTGTGTGAGATACTGTCATGATAAATTACATATTTGTGATTGATTTTGCAGGGAGTAATAATGGATGTGGCACATCACCAGCCCTATACCTTCAAGAGGATCCCATATGCGGTGTACAACTCCTTAACCAAAGTGAGCTGAGAGCCCCTACTGCAGAAAAAGCTGCCTTTTATCTTGATGCAGCAATAGCTGCCAGGATGAATAAAGATAGAAAAGGTAATTGTACAGTGCTAGTAACAATATGAACTGTGAATCTTAAATCCCCAAAATGCAAAGTTCCAAATCATCCTTTTTTATATTGCAGGGTGTAGAATTGTTTCTGTAGTATGGTGTTAAACTACCTAAAATTAGGCCAACTCATTATGTCAATAATTACGGAAACATTTTAGATAGATTTTTGAACCATGCTGCAGGAGATGAGGCTATCAATTTATGCGGATGGTGAAAGTAAAACGAAAAAAATTGAATATTGAACTCTTCTTCTGATTTTTGATCTCATGAAATGTAAAAATTATGCCTAGATGAAGAACAGTCAATTGAAAAATGAAATTTGAGCCAGGTAACATTGATTTAAGGTGAATGTGACTAATTTTGAATGAATTCTTCTAAAGCATCTCGATAAGAAACATGAAGCTTTTTGCCAGATGTCGTTAAATTGTAGAAAAAAAGCTGAACATTGTTCTGTCAAGTAGAATTAATAAATGTGACAATTGGTAATCCAAGAAGGAAATCCACCAACTTTCACAATCATTCTTCAAATATTATTCTCAGTTAATCAAAAATCTGAAAGGATTTGTAATTGGAAAATGTTGTGGCTTCCTCTCCCAGCGCTTCCTGTGATTTAAGGAGGGGGTGTTCAGAGGATCAGTTTAACTCTAAGATGGTCTGCTTTCAAGTCTAAACCTGTAGCTAAGCTTGAGATTGTGGATTGTTAGCTGCTTAAACCAAAGTGATGTAATTGTTAGATGATTCCATGAGTCACAGTGTCTCCAAGATATTAGGTCAAAAACCTAAAAAGGCCCACATTTAGTTTCATGTTAGCATTTTATAGGTGAGGTATTTCTGAAGTGTGTGGTTAGACTTTGGTGAAAATGTGTAAGACAGTCAATCCTAAGCTTAGACCTGAGTCGAAGGGTGTCATTGCTTGGCTCATGTCTTATCAAACAGCATGCATCATCATCTGAACAACCTAGCTATTTGCAAAATCATGTCCCTCCACTTCATCAATTCTACCACCATCATACCACACACCAAAAAACTAACTTGTCATTCTATATCATGCCTCATTTAAGTTGCTAGAGAAACCAAAGATACATTTCTGCTCCCCAGTAAGGTATTAGGTTTAAATCTGACTCACGGTGTTGACACATGTAAACTTGTAGTTCCAGATCAATTTTCAGACAAATTTTCCAGTTTGTTATAAGCATAAGTTTCTTGTTTCAATTTATTGTAGAGGAACCGGTTGACTCATTCATACACATTAGTTTTGATTTATTATCGTTTCTTGTTCATTGGTTGCAATTGCAATTTACAAAACCGGTTGGTAAATCCTAAATAGGAAAGTGCTTGGGATTTAACCAAGGATATAATGCGGTGTTGGTAGTACAAAGCTGGGGATTATGTGTGGGGTGTAATGGTATCTGGGCTTTTTGGTTCATCAATTGTGCCAAGTTCTAATTAAATTTGGTGGCCCGTGACTGGTGGTTAGTGAGTGAGACTGATAAATGGTTCCTGTGAAATAGAAGATACCAGTGTGTTTAGTTCCATCATTGGGTGTTAATTTAGGCAATTCTATATAAAATAAACCCTACAGATTGCATGATTTTGTTGCTAGTATTTTTTTTCTGCGAATTAACCCCATGGACCTGATTTGTACTGGTAGTTTGTAATTATTTACAGCTTGTATTCAGCAAAGCCTGCATACAAATCTGATGTTGCTTTCTCCTCTTGATTAACGCTATAAATCAGATACATTCGATGGGTATCAAACATTAAGAATAATGGCATGTATGGAAAAACTCAATTCCCCCTCCATCATACCTGTGCCCCCAGATAAGATGAGTCACCCAACATACCTGGTGCAAATTGCTTTCTTATCCTTTACAAACCATAATCAATCATATTTCTTTATACTTTTATAATGTTTCAGTTGAGGAAAACGACGATAAGTACTCCCATATGTTATTCACACTTCATGTCTACCAATACCGCATTGACAAGTCAGGTGGCAAAGGAGGCGTGATTGGCGGTAGAAGTCGTCTGCACCTCATTGACTTGGGCAGTGGAGATAAAAGCGGCGGGAAGATCGTTAACGGGGTGGCGCTATCTTACTCCGCCCTGGGACAGGTTGTGCTTGCCTTGTTGAATAATGCCAAACATATACCAAACAGGTTTGTGGAGCAAAGTTTTACTTTCTTGATTAATTAACATCAGAAAAGCAGTTAAAAGTTTAATGATGAAAAAAATAAGATTCTTTGTCAATTTTTATCAAAACAAGAGGTTTTGTGATCGAAATCAACAAAGATACTTAGAAGAAGTTTATACAGAATCAGGTAAAAGCATTTGAAGAGCTAAGATGGAGTGTTGTGAAAACGCACTCCCCAATATTCCTGATAACGTGCAGCACCCAGTTTTCACTTAATGATAAAATGCTTTTCTGTGCCACTTCTAGTCCTATAGAGCTAGTTGTACTTCTTTTAGGAATCAATGGAGATTGTTTGAATCAAGTTTGACTTGATTTATGTTACAGAACAGACCCCAATTTCCTTAATAACCGTGTGCAGTATTCATCGTATCAACTTCCTTGTGATTCTAGTGAAACTGCTAGTATCATCTTCCCTGATTTGAGTCAAAACCCTGCTTCACTATCACTCCTATTTCTTCTCACTTTAATGGAATGTGAGTGAAATTGCGCATTAAGATTTTAACTCCAAAATTGCTACTATTTGCCACTATTAGCTAAATACACACCTATTTCACTGTGCAAGACAGTTTGAGCAATCACTGTGCAAGATAATCCACAAATGAGAGCTTAAAATCTGGGTTAGCTTGTCAAATTTCATCAACTGCTCATTTTCTGGCATATATGCATTAAAAAGTTGTCAACTGTCTTTGTATTTTTTCACAGGGATAGTAAGCTTACTAGGCTGCTGCGGGAAGCCATGGGTAGTCTAACGTGTAGGACTGTGATGATTGCTCATGTATCTGCTGCCATCTATAGCTATAGCGAAACACTGGGAACCATACAG
This sequence comes from Ophiopholis aculeata, assembly GCA_032273385.1. Lineage (NCBI taxonomy): Eukaryota > Metazoa > Echinodermata > Ophiuroidea > Amphilepidida > Ophiactidae > Ophiopholis > Ophiopholis aculeata. Next base: position 24,371 of record JAUMTS010555480.1, on the reverse strand, counting down.
TTAGCTTCTAGAATACATCGTATGAGGAAAAAGAAATCCAAGGTGAGTTTGATGGTTTGCATTTTCTTTTCATTTTCTATCTTGTTTTTTTTCCTGAACAGTGACATTTCATAAAGATAACGAATAATAGAAAAAGGTGGCTTGGCTTTAAAGTGAAAATGTGATGAAAAGTAACCAGAATTTAATAAAAAGTAACTTGGATCTTAGAAGCACACATAAACAGACAACTTTTGTGCATCTGTTGAGACAAAATAGTACAAAATTGAGACAAATAACCTTATCAAGTTTCTTAAACAGCTCGAAAGGTGAGCTGAGAAAATCAAATAGAGATTGACAGAGTACTAAATAATGCATTTGTGTGTTTGTAGCTCAGAGACCTGAAGATTGAATAATACATCATAGCAACAGACGCACACAAGTGATAAGATATTAAAAACTTATAATTCCAGGCCTCCGCAATCAGGTCATTTTTTCTATTCACAATGTGGTCTAGTCAAGTTTTGACAACTTTAACACAAACCTATTAAAAAAACAATTATTGATCACTAATTAATTGTCAATTAACCATAACTTAAGCTAGCGATGAAAATTGAAGCTAAATTGTGGTGCCTAGAAACTTGAGAGTGTGATGTATTGGCTGTAAATGGACGGAGATGATGAGAAGTTGATGAGGTGGTCGTAGAATTTGACATTTTAGATGATTCAGGCGACATTATTTCTGGATGTGTTAAAACACAAGTCACATGATGTGAAATGACCGCAATATCTGAGGGTGATTCAGAGTTGTTAACGAGGTGCTTAGTACTAGATCTATTTTGGAAACAAATCATCACTCAAACAAATTATAGTCTCTGTGTCAATGTAAGTTGTTAAATTTGATTATTTTTTACTGAAAATGCAACATTTTCACACTTTTTCTCCAAATTCAATTACATTAGTAGATTTCAATTATTTCAATTAGATGGTGATTAACCAGCACTTTTTGCATTGAATGTGGTTCATGAAGCACTAAATTGGCTTTTTAATTTGCATAATTAGATCAAATATAGGTAAAAATGTTATCTAGGTAAGCTTCTTGCTGCTGGGGTTGGCCTGGGGTAACGCTAGGGTAAAGATGAGTAAGGCAATGAATGTGACAAATTGGCCCCGATTTGGTTCATTTGATTCAATTTTTAGAAACAAATCAAGTGAAAAAATCACTAACAGATGGTAAACATTATTGAATATGAATTACCACACACGCTCACATTCTACGACAAAGCATAGAGCCGGGGCACAGAGAGAGCTATTGTGGATGACTCTTAAGTATAGGAATCTGGGAAATCACTAAAGGGGCTTGATGTGGTTGGCTGTATGGGCTTAACCTAGGGGATATGGGGAATTACTGGATGATTGGTAGTGGGATTCAGACTGGTGGAGCAGATCTGTTGGGGAAGGATTTAAGGAGAACGAGAAGCTTAGGGTTAATATTTTTGAATGCTGAAAGATGTCTTTGTTTGAAACCATGAAAAAAATAATGCCAGTCACTTTCAGAGATTTTTATATGCAGGTCTGCATGACAGCCAACCAGGTGGATGGTTTTGATGAGATAGTTTAAGAACCTCTTTAGATCAACCTGTAGGATTTGGGGAAAGTAGAGGCAGGGCACACACGCACCAGGCCCTATATCAACTAAGGGCTCTAATTGACTACTTCCATTTCATTTATTTGTTTCCATTTCAATATTCTTAACATTATAGCTGTCCACAATTTACTCTCTAGATTGTAAAACTCTGTAATATTGCATAGCTGATTTTCCCAGAGAGTTAACTTTCCAACATTATTCATGATACCCAGTGTGAACTTTTTTTCATGGAAACCCTTAAAATGTGTAGATAAGTTAGTGCATTGCATCCTAGTAGGGGTTGTAGGTCACATCATTCTAGATAAAGCAGAATGGATGATATGATGTTGTTTTGATGTTTTTATTGTAAGTTGTAACAGATATGTATTGACAGGTTGTCGTCTTTCAACACTTTATCAAACCGTCTAGACCACACTGTCCGCTGATGTTAACCTTGCAAGCTAAAAATATGTGTTTGTTAGTCGTTTTTGGATCACAGTGACAAATGGAAAATGATTTAACATGTTTTGGCTATCAATATCACATTTTAACATTGACTGTCAAAACTTGTTTTGAACTGAATTGTTGTGAAGCAGAAAATCAAATCAATTGACGGGAGATAAGATGTTCTTTGATGGCTTTTACGGAAATACATTGTAACATAGAAAAGTACATTTGATAAGGGTTTAAGATCTGCTTAAGGGAGTGTGGCCAATGATTTCATGAATTAGGCCTATTAAGGGTTTGACAGTAGGCCTACCTGGAAATCACACCTCAAAACTATCTTGTTTTTATCAATTTAAGTGAAGCAGAACCACCACAACTGGGTAGGCCTGGGTATCTAGAATAGTGCCAAAATAGATTGTAACACAGAAAAGTGCATAAGATAAGTGTTGAACATGTTAAGAGCTGCTTAAGGGAGTGTGACCAATGATTTCATAGGTTAGGCCTATTAAGCTTAGGGAAGGGTTTGACAGTACATGTAAATCACACCTCAAGAATAGCTTCTTTGTGCCAATTTTTGTGAAGCAGAATCACCACAACTGATAGGCCTGGGAATCTAGAATAGCGGAAATAGATGTAACACAGAAAAGTGCATAGGATAAGTGTTGAACATGTGATCAATGATTTCATGGGTTAGGTCTATTTAGCTTAGGAAGGGTTTGACAGTACATGGAAATGACACCTCAAGAATAGCTTGTTTTTACCAATCTAAGTGGAGCAAAGTCACCACACCTGGGCAGGGCATCTATAACAGGACCTACAACAAGTTTTGTGATAATTGAGATGCTTTTGACAGATCCAAAGTGCAAAAATCATTTTTGGGCAAACTTGTTAAGGTAAATTGCTTATAATTTGTGAAGGGGTTGCTATAGTTCAGCAACATTGTCCTGTCTATTGACCATTTTGCTTGTCTGTTGACCCGTTTCCATGTTTTGATTGTTTAGAAATCCCAGTTCTGTCCATGCATGTCCCTGTCAACGATGCTCAGTATCTTTCTAATAAAGCTTTCACATCAGCCTGGTACTTGACTTTGAAGTGTGGATAGACAGACTCTTACTTGACAAGTTTTAATTGCTGGAACGATAACCTTTCCATGCTCTTTCTGAAACACTGCACAATTTTTCAAGCAAATTTAAGTCTCACACTTCTGACACTAAAAATAGTTTAGTTGTCTGTGCTTAACCGGACTAACCTGTGCTATTCTGTATCGTATATGAAAATACGAGATAAAATCAAAAAGTTTTGTTTTGTTGAATCAAATTTTTGAGAGAAAAAGCTTTTTATTAATGTGTGCTTAGTCTAAGAGGACTGAATACCTGTGTTTCCTATAAATAAATATGCCACTTTTCAAAATGAAATTAAGAAACCAGTAGAAAGATGAAGAAAAATGATTGGTATCTTGATTAAAAATTTAATTTACGATACTCCTCCTCTACATTTATTAATTTTCAAGGAATGCTCAATATTTTGATTCTAGGAAACAATATCTGCCCATCTAATTCGCCCTCACGAACCCCCTTTTCTCCATCATAGCCCCAATGCACTTCTTCAACCACACTACACAATGCAATCATTTCAGTGATATGGTTCTCATAATTTTCATCATTATCCTCCTGGGTGGAAACCAAAAATTGATTTCGTAGATACAGATCAAATTGTTTAGTAGCGCTGATATTTCCTGTACTGACAGACACGGTGAAAGATTAAAAACTGAAGTAGCTTCCGTTTTGGGCCTTTGTGCCAGCCGGCAATGTTCAGTTTGTACATTTTACTTAGATATTTCTGAGTCGAGATTGTCAAGTTTGTTTGCTCAGGGCCCTTTGAGATAACGCCGCATATACAAATTAACACACCTGTATTAGTTGATTTTAATGTAAAGTCAATAAACGAGTTTGATAATGTGGTAATTTATTCACGTTTTCAATATAAAGTAATTTGATAGTAGGAAGTAAAGGAAGTATTTATCGTCCCTTTAAAATGTAAAAGGAGAGGTTGGCAATGATTCCATGCATGTCTCGCATGTTGCTATTTATCGACTCAAGTATGATAAATAACGCTTACACTCCTCAGACAAAAGTAGTGCAGGGTTACTTTGGAATTTGGGAATACTTTTTTCAACATTTCCCAGAGTTTGTTGAAAAACAGCACGTAACAACGAGTGTCCGTCTCTGAAGGATAGCGGTATCAAAGAGTGCTTGTCTCTAAAGAATGGAAAGAAACAATGGCGGGAAGTCTTGTTGTTTCCATTTCTGTGGAGAAAAGGGGTAGAGAAAACAACATTGGGGATATGTAGGCCGCATAAAGTTGAACATAGATGAAAGTGCAGGCAACTCTTAGATGGTATGTAGAGCAGATAGAGTGAACTTGTTTGGGCAGGAAATCGGTTAGGGAGGACGAGAAAGAATCAATTTTGGATCATCTTCCAGCTACCAGTGATTACAAAATATTCCAAGCTCCTATGTTGATATAGTTTGTATTCAATATGAGAGAGAAATAGCCTCATTTCATGTGGCGTAGTTCAGTGAATATGTGTAATTGTTTGATAGTGGAGGTGACATGGAGATGCGAAATGATACTTTTATTGTATAGAGTGTTGCTATGTGGTAATAAGCGAATACTTGATTTGGAACTTTGCCTGTGGGGTATTAGATTATTGTAACTGTAACTGATAATTGATGGAAAGTCCTGTGTCTGCGTGCTAGAAGATATATCCAGTGGTGTTTGGTGTCGTGGCTTGGAGGTGAGGGAATTGCAGGCAAGGTTTGTCAATGAGATTGGCTTCATCCCATTGGCTAAAAGATATTAGATAGGAATTGATTACTGGACTGATAAACTAAATATCTGCTTTATTTTTGTGATTGATATAGTTTTTAAGCTTCTTCAATGGTTAAGATTAAGGGGATTGTAGGTATGAAAATAAACAGCTTGGCAAGGCAATGTTAACATTGTACATTGATTTAAAAAATGATAACAAATTTATTTTCAAAATTCCGCACAAAGTTCAAAATTTTGTTCGAAGAACTAACCATGTACCCGGTAGTGCTTGGACTGAGGAGCCAACATTTTGTGACCAAAATCAAATCAAAATGTGCAATATTTGTTGAAAAATAGCAAATTTTGAACTAAATCACTGCAAAATTAGTATGCATATCCATCCATAAACCAACTGATAGTTATCAACCTAGTTTAGTCATACTTATTTTGTGTACTTCATAAGCAAATCTTATTTTTCAGATAAATGTCTGTTTGTTTACAAACTAAACTTTCCTGGGCAATTGAATAATGCTCAGAGATAAAAAGGAGAAAGTGTGTGCTGGAGTTTGAGAATGAATGAATGTTGAAACTGTATAAAATTGAATGGCTTGTGTCAGACTTGATTTGCTTTGGTAATGAAGATTCCAATTTTGTTGTGCAATAACCCCCAGGTGATTATTTCTTATTTCACGCCTTCACACACACTCTCGTTTCATTTGTCTATGTAATGATAGTCATATAGTAGAAGATTGCTTCATTGTGATATACATATTTTAATGAATTTCAAATGATGTTTGTTTTGTATTTTCATTTAAGTATCAAAATATTGTTTGATTCAACAGAGATTCAATGATAACAGACATGCTATTAAAAAACTCATGAAAATTCTTGAGCAATTGGGAGGTGTAATGTTGTGTCTTAAAATGTGTCTAATAGTAGCTTTTCTCAGATTTAAAAGGAGATGCAGTGTCAATATTCATACTGTTTAATGAGAAGGAAATACCATACTTGAGGGGTGAAATTTTAATAAAGAGTTCCATTTTCTTGTTTTATGAAAAACTGGGTCATATTTAACACTTAACATTCTGTTTTCCATTTATATCTTGCAGTACTCCAGCACCAGCTCATCAGGAGGAGAGAGTTCTTGCGATGAAGGCCGAAGACGACATGGAAAACCAAGAGGTCATGGGTACCGTGGAATGAGAGTTACCAATGCATTACAGCAGAGTGATCCCGAATACATCTCAAGCAGTGAGCAGTCATGTGACACTGTCATCTATGTTGGTCCAGATGGTAGTGCCCTCAGTGACAGGGATCTGACAGACAACGAAGGTCCGCCAGAATCATTACCCATCTGGAGACCACCAGATTTGGACTCTCCAGATGAAGATGAAGACGATAATAAGTTGGAAGCATTGAAGGAGGAAGATGAAGAAGAAGATAGTGATGAGAGAAAGGAAGATAGTGATGAGAGAAAAGATGAAGAAATGGTGGATGCAGGAAGGAAAACTGAGACAATGATTGATGATCCTGCTGTTGAAGAGGCATGTAAGCAGAAGAAGACTGAAACCACAATAGATGACCCAGCAGTTACATCATCATCATCAAGTAGCGGAAGCCCTCATAAAGGAAGTCCTAAGAAAAGTGGTCTTCCAGTGTCTGTTCAAAAGTCTTCACCTACAAGAGGAATCAGTAATGGATCACCTGTCAGAAGTAGTCCTAAAACAAATGGTAGTCTAAAGCCTCAAGCACAGAACTCTGTAAATAAATCTTCCAATAAGAAGACTCCACCTCTTGATAGTCCACCATGTATTGAAAGACCCAGAGATCTTCCAAGTGGGTTTGATGTAAATGGGGAAGCCGCCGACAGTGAACAGTCGAATCTTATTCCCAAGCCCAAAGTACCACCAAGATCAGCTACAGCTACAGCACCAATGACAATGAGTGCTGGGTTACAAAGAGCTCAGCAGCTAGAAATGGAACAGGGTCAGAAGCACCTTGTAGAAGAGGAAGAAGAAGGTGATGCCGCTGAACAAAACACATCAGCAAATAACCATCATAGAAGAGCAGAAGACGAGGATGCCATGATCTTGAGCAAATTAAAGAGTATGGATCTGAGTCTGTGTTCACAACTTCAAGCTGCGCAACCTGAAACACCCAGCAGTGAAAGCATCAAAGATGCAGAGATGTTGCTGGGACTCACATCTACAGAGGCCAAGCTGATGATGGAGAACACTCTCAAAAGCCTAGCTGCTGATGCAGAATTCCGTTCTATGCAATCTCTCAATTCATATGACAACATATCTGGCATCTTGGGCAAACCCATGTCTGAGATTTCTGAAGATGAACTCTCTCTTGCCTTCTCTGAGCAGGAAACTCTAAGTTTTGTGTCTCACGATACTGAGGATGTTGAGTCATTTCATAGCGATAACTTTACAGTGGATGATCTTCCAATGGGGATTGAAGCTTTAACATGTGTGCGCGAATTGGAGAAACGTTCTCTAGATTCCTACTCAGAGAATCCATCACTCTCTCTTAGTCTTAATGGTGCAAGTGTGAATGGTTGTATTAATGAGCCTTATCTTCTGCTTGACAAAGAGGAACGCAGCAAGATTGGGCCTCAGAGCATCAGCCATTATGTGTACTCGGATGATGAGTCTGAGGCAGGAGATAAAGATAGGAGGAAAAAGATGTGCAGTCAGGTATCAGACATTGAAACATTTGAATCTGTGTCATTAGCGAGTCACGATTTGGAAGCCATCAAATCTATGTATGTGATCTCAAGTTTGAACATGGATAGCTTAGCCTTACTAGACGATGACAATTATGACCCATCACAGCCATTGCCCCATGTGAGCCTTGCTGAGACTCTGAATTTCCTTCAAGAAGAACAGAATGTTGTGACATACATGACTATCAACAATGATGAGCAAGTTGTGATGAGGGAGAAACATCTTGCGATAGATCATCCTTTGAGACGTCTTAGCTGCATCAGTGATGCGACTGACGCCACATTTAGCACGGCATCAAGGCCTGCTAGTTATATGGATTTACAAGAGGATGACTTTGCGGGGAGTGGAGAGATAAGTCCTGAACAATATCTGTCAAAAAACGATAACAGCCCCCATGGGCTTCACAATCGTAACGCATTCCCTAGTGTGTCAGAAGGATCACCATCGTCGGATGTGTTTGATATTACTCAGTTATACAATCACGCTGATATGAACGATAATGAGAGGCGAGCTCATCAAGCTAAACTGGCATTAGGAGTCACAACAAATGTGCCAAATGGGGTAATCCCAACAACAACAATGACAATTAATGTCACAAATGCCAATGCGCAACCTCCTGTGTGGGAGAGAATGGACATGAACCAAAGTTGTGAATCAGGACCAAAGTCTACCCAATCTACTCCACTCCACCATAGAACTATTTCACACTTAGATACTGGTATTATCATGCCTGGTTGTAATGTCAATAAGTGTATTTCAAGGTCATGCCAAAGTAGCCCTGCTCGCAAGGGTCAAATCCCGGAGCATGAAACCAAAGGAGAAGCAATTGCCAAACTTATGTCAGGAGAAGCAGTAGCAAAGCTTATGTCAGCAGAGGCTGTAGCAAGACTTCAAGCTGCAGAAGCATTGAGAGAACAAAGCAATAAAGCATCAACATCTTCTGAACAATCTTCAACCACCGAAAACACCTGTCAATTTAATGACGCTAATTTAGTTGATGGAAGATACCCTTTACAACAAGGACATATTTCAAAATCAGGCCCGGCTTCCTATTTTAGTAGTCCTATACATAAAGGCAAGCTTCCAAGTGCTTCACGTATGCGATCTCTTTCCCACCAACCATCACCACTTATTTTAAGTGCTGCTATTGAGAGGGCCAGGAAACAAATGCAAATAAGACAGGAGGCAGCAGATGTGGGCGGCTTTTTTGATACCGATGTTCCCATCCCGGAAATGTGGTTGCTAAGACAACCAGACGGTGCACCGGATAACGAGACAGATGAATGTGTTGCAAATCCCCATACAAATACCCCCGCACATTATGCAACTATTGATGAGTGCAAAGAACTCAATGCTATTCATGGACTCTGTTGTGCAGAGCGCCCTCCGGCAATTGGTGCTTGCGCATCACCTGCATTTGAAGTAGAAGTTAATCCCTGTTTCTCGCATGAATATGATGAAGTTCTGAAAAGTACTGGCTCTTTAATGCAGGGTCATAATGACGTCATTGTTCAACACTGCACACAACTCAGCGACCCTTGTTTGAAATACTCAGACAAACTTGGACAATTCCCGATCTCAAAAACACGTCCACTTCCAAAACTACCATATAATGAAGGTCACAGACAAGCCCAGTGTAGTGTGAGTGACAGTGAATTTTCTAGGGTGCCTATTATGTCATGTAGATATGGCAGAAGAACTTCAGATAAAGCACCTAGGTTATATGCTAGCGATAGCGAATATACAAGAGTGCCTGTTGTACAATCACGTATGCATAGAACTGATAGCTATGGCGGGCATAGTTCCGCAAAACATTGCAAATTACCGTACAAATCTAACAGTACAAACTCTATCAATACTCAAAGATGCCCTGGAAGTGGTAGCGGCAAACCTAGCAAAAAACAACCCCAAACTAGCAAAATTCCATATCCTAGCAAAACTTGTCCTGGCAAAAAATCTAGCAAATCTAAACTTCCTACCAGCTCACAATCTGACCAAGCTCTAATGAGGAATGCAAATAACAATATATCGCATCTGCATCCTGGTCATCGACTAACCAACTCTTCTGACGGAAGCAACGACAGCGGCATAGCATCCACTGAAAACGTCCTTAGCAAGCACCCTAATATATTGTCCCCTTACTCCACGGTGACCAAACCTCGCATGATGAGAGGATCTAGTAGCGGCCATGGCAGCGACAATAGCAGTACTATCAGTGATTGTTTGCCCGGGAATCACGCTTTCAAGGCTAGGATGACTGGTGGGGCTAGCAGTGGGTATGAGAGCATGTTACGAGACAGTGAAGCTACGGCCAGTGGTTCATCAGCACATGACTCCCTAAGTGAAGGTTCTTGTGGAAGAGTGAAAGGATCCAAGATTCTCAAGAAGAAATTTACAGGTGAGTTTGATTTGACAAGTGGAATCATTTCTGGTATTGTTTATGTTAATTCAGTGGAACCTCTTTAACATATCTGGGGTCACTAATTTTATTTTGTGTAATCGGGATTTTGTTTTATCAGGTACTTTTAAAGTGTAAAATTGGACTTGAAAATCAGTTTGTGTTATGATTTTGGGTTATTGGAGTTTGTTTTAACGGGGTTCCACTGTATTTTCTCTATATACTCTTCATCATCATAGTTCGAAACTTCTCTGATTGACTTATTAAAGTTCAAAACTTTACTAAGTAGATCAGAAACATATTACCCTAAGCCCAAATTGTTCCAACTTTGCTGTTCTTTGATTTCAGACCTATTCCACATTTGTGTGTTTTGCATTTTAGTTGCAATTTGATTCGGCAATAATCAAGTTTTCAAATATTTTCAAATAAATATTTCTCTGTTCATCATTAACTGACAGTTCAAACCTGCCATTAATTTGTGATACTTGTGCATGGTGGTTAAATACATTAATCTGTTTAAAAGATCAAAACAGCAAATTTGTACATTTCCTGACTTAATTAACAGTTCCTGGCCTCGGCCCCCAGGAAGGGACATTCTGGTAAAGCCATTTTATTTTCAACATTGTGCGTAGTTCCTGACATTTTCTTGACATTTCAAAACAAACTTCACCAGCAATTACATAAAAGCAATAAACAGTGCTACAGAAATATTATTTGAATCATTTCCTCTTTGATATCAAAATAAAAGATAACATAAAAATAAAAGATAACATCGTAAAGAAGAGACCAATCTTTGATAGGAGGAGACAGTTAACAGCTGGCAATAATTGGTAGACTGCCGTAACACCAAAAAATTCCGCTCTTATTGGGTACTCGCTGAAATACCTTGTTACTAGTGCCTGAAAATTAAGTTAACAGAAATTAGTTGCAATTGCTATGACAGATGTTGCTTATGTTTTTTGCAAATATAATCTTCTGGAATATATATATAGCAATCGATGCTGGGTGATTAGCAATTTAACAAGGAGGAAAATCCGATACAGGCTTTGACTTAATCCTCTGTCAATCCGACCTCATCAAAAGTCATGTAAAGACATCCACCTTTCAACCTGGTTCTTAACTTAGCATTTAAGATTGTGGTGAACATGAGGAAAAAGACCTTATTAAGATGTAGCTCCGTCACCTCAGGCATCTAGGGAGATTATAGGGGCTGTTAGAATGGTAATAGATGCATAATAAAGTGGTGCCAATCCAATTAAAATGTAATAAAGTGCCAAAGCAGCTGTGGGGACAATTATCTACAAAACAGTACCACAGACACCCCATATTTGATTTAAATACCACCATAAATGTGTTCAATGCACTCCAATGCCCTTCTCTCCCAGGGTCCAAAATAGTCACAGATACAATACCTTCCTCTTCATTACATGTAACAAAAAGTAATCAAAGTTTTCACATTTATGTTTTTGTGATTCAAGGGTCAAGACGTAGTCGAAGTGCGCCACCATCCCGTGGGGCTTCGGAACCGTCAGGGTCACCTCACAAATCGGCAAGTCGGTGGAAAGATCTTCCTCCAAGACCTAAGAGACATGAAGACGTTGATGTAGAGATCAAAGTATATGAAGTAGATGATATGGACAAGATTGCCAACCAAAGACCTGACAATGTCAAGGTGAGATTTGGTTGCTATGACAACCTGAACTGATGTGGTGTTTCTATAAACTAGTTATTGGTTTTTCTGATTTCATGCAATATTTATTCATGAGTAGATTATTTCTAACTTGATCCAAAGAGTATGTTTTGGGAACAGCTTTTCCCTTTCTCTACACTGGATAAGACTGCCGCTCCCAACAGTAGATGATCTTCAAAATAATCTACTCATGTTATCTACCGATCCTGATGAATCTTCATAATCATATATTTATTCATATTTGACATATTCCAATCATGTTGTCAATGTTTCTGTTTGTCTATTGAATGTAAATCAAGGATGTTTATCACACTCTCTTTATATTTTTACCAATTGTGCCTTGGCTCCATTTCAAGAAAATATATTTCAAGTTAACCTAATTTTGCCTGACAACATTTTGAGAACATTCATAAATATTTAATTTTGCCTGACATCTAATTTGGAGGAATCTTGTCTCATTTTTTATTTGTATTGCTATTGCTCTGACTAATTAAATCAATACTAATTAATGAAGGGCAATTTGCAGACAACCACATTTAATAGTACTCAACTAAAAGTGGATCATTTAAATAGTTTTGGATTGCAATGAGATTTTTTTTCAAGAAAGTTGATTTGGCTAAGGGAGCCATGTTTGTCATTTTTAGTTGTGTAGCGTATAAATCTGTATCATAGTTAGATCATAGCATCATGTACGTCACCCTCTGTCTTCATTTCCATAGCATAAACCAAGCCGTCTACCAACAAGAAGTACTAAGATCCCCGGATGCAAGAACACTAAGGATAAGTCTACATTGTACGTCCATCATCAGGTCTTTTTTAAGTAATCTCTATCGTTTTTCATGCCTGACCATTTTTTATCATATTTATACTCATCATCTTTGGCATCACACCTGTAAATATTAACAGACATATTTGCTTTTCGATTGAAATTTGTAAGATAAATCTAATTCACCAATCATGACATTAAGGATGTTTTTTTGTACGTTGCCATGGTTACCGTCAAAAGACTGGACCAGCAGACCATCAATTGGCAGTGCATGTTGTACAAATGGACTTACACTTCATATCGAGTAACAAATTTTCGCTTCTGTATTTTCTTCTAAAAAGTTTGATAAAGTGCTAACAATATTATCAGAAAATGGCTATGTAATTTATTGCTTTCACAGTTTTGCATGAAATCAGCATAGCACACAAAAGAAATTGCATTTGTTGCACATTTAATTCCTAGCACAGGAGTAAAATTTGCAGTCTTGTATTTTTCCAAAATTGCAACCAAAAAAAGCTTTAACTGACACCAAAGAAGCAAATCAAGCAGTTCTTTATACGAAAGATTGAGCCTTAGGTTGTTCATGAATGTCAGAACATAAAATAAAAAATTAATTAAAAACGTGAAATATTATTTGCGCACAAAATTAATATCTTTAGAATTGTTTTACTTTGAAAAGAGGAGTAAATAGCAATTAGTGTTTTAAACCGACATTCACAAGACACTTGATTCTCAATCTTTCACATAATATGCCATTAAAAGCATTCATGCAATCCCTTGCATTTTAATTTTGCTAATGATATTTATTCCATCACGCTTGCCTTTGCCCCCACCCCTACCCTACCCTACACATTTACTCCTCACCCAACCTTGCGGACAAATAGGGGGAAGAATTGATACTGGAAGCAGGACCTTCAAATGAGGCTGAAAACGTTGAGGTAGGGTACATTGCATTGGCTGGCCAGTTGAGTTTTTGTTGTCCCTACGTAGTTTGCGTTTGCAAGAGTGGTTGATTTTCACTGTGTGATTATGTTTTATTGCAACATTGTTATCTATTCTGCAACTGATATGCATGTTTTTGTTCCAGTGTAATAATAATATGAATCTTATTGGTGCATTAACATACTTGTTTGTATTTTAACTGTACTTGTTACAGGTTAACAAATGTAACTTTTTTCTGATGTTTTTGTATTACTTCATGAAAACTTTGAACTCTCACGCATTGCATTCCCAAGCTTATGGTGTGCTGCGAGATAAGCTTAGCAAGCAAGTGGTCACTTTTTATATGAAGAAAACTGCAGTTTACTTCAAATATGTGGCTATTGCATGATAAGAGTTCAACTTTTGATGAGATAATAACCATGTAAAGCATGTACTATGTTCTTCAATGATTTGTACTTACAAGTTTTATATTGACAATAGGTTATAGTAGGTTACCGTAGTTTAAAAGTATTTTTGCTATTTTGGACAAAAAGAACTGATAGTGATACACACTGAAGAAAACCCAGAGATAGTTATTAAAATAATTGTAATAAATTATTACTTCATTCCTTTTGCATGCAGTAATTTAACAGGTTATTACATTCCAAATGTTAAAAAACTTTCAAACACATGTTTTAATTGGGCATCACTGGAGGTCAGATAAATTTACAACTAAATCAAGTCCAAATACACTTTCGTCATTTTGGTTCACTTATTTTGACATATTGTAGAATTTTAAGAAATTTAGAGATGATCTGATAAATACAGATTTTTAAAACCAGGAGAATATTTTCATGTGTAAAATTCCTTGATAGAGATTTGTTAGGATGTGAAACCCTGAGATTCTTCAGTGTTAGTTTATGTAAACTGCATATTTGATCATTGCGAGGAAGTGTTGTTATCACGTTTTATGCCCTCATATTGTGTCATCAAAAATTGATGTACCATAAATATCAAAGAGGACATGGATAAAGGGGAAAATGGCTTAGTGTCTTTTGGGTTTATGTAACTACTTGGGAAAGAAAATATACTTTGGGATGGGTGTCAATATTCCCAAATTTTACACATGGGATAAATTGGGTCTGTAAACTGTTTGTTTATAACTGGTTGTTCCATGTGTAAACATGCGGAGGGCTAACTCAGTTTATCTTATATTGTCCCTGCTCAGGCCCAAGATAGACTTCTAAAAGTATATAGCATGCTGGCCAATTAAAATTCAAGAGTAGTTTGAAAGAGAACAAAACTTAAATGATAAACTTAAGCTTGAATGAGAATACACCAATGAATGGAAAAGAATAGTCAAGCAAGAAACAAAGGAGTTAAACCAAAATACAAGTATGGGGATTTGAACTATTTGTGTGTAACAGTTATGTTAGTCGTGATAGATAAAGCTTTGGAAGAATTTAAACATGTTGAGTCGGATGGTTAAAAAGAAAGTAATTCCTCTGGGTTACGCCAATCGTAGAAGATGTGCATTTTAGTTAAATGGTGTAGCCAATTTGCAAAATCACAAACAGATGTGTCAAAAATACCAAAGTAGGTTCCATAAAACCCCCGAACCCCCAACAAATGTGACATACAAATAGGAGATTCCCTTTAGGTTATACCAATCATAGCATGTCGTTCAATTTGGTAGGTGTTGGTAAAGCCAATTTTCAAATTCAAACTGAATTGTAGAAAAAAATAGTGACTCAAAAATAAGAAGTGCAAATGATGAGGCATTAGAACCCAAATTCACAAACAGACGTGTAAAAACCCCGAAATAAGTTCCACAAACCCCCAAAGAATGTGACATACAAATCTGTGATTCCCTTTAGGTTATACCAATCATAGCACATAGTTCATTTTTGTAGGTGGTATAGCCAATTTTCAAATTCAAACTGTAAAATATAGAAAAGATAGTGACTCAAAAAGAAAAGTGCAAATGACGAGGCATTGGAGAAAAGGAATGGGCTATTCCAGATGAAAATTGCACCCCTTTTAGAGGAAAATCTGTTTTAAGAAGAAACAAACCTTGGTTTCCATGCACATTTTCAAAAATATTCTTAAATTCCAGCCGCTTTTGTTATGTTTTCTATTTTTATTTTATGACTTCATGTCTTGAAATCTCCGCAAAAAGAGCTATGAAAAAGTATAGAATCCTAATTTTCTTCATGGAGGGAGGGGGGGGGTGCAATTTTTTACTGGAATAGCCAAAGGAATCCAATAACGGAGGTATGTTGTTCTTAGCGGAGCTATATTCCCCTCATCAAATCTACACTGCAAGCAAGCTGCTATTGTAGCTCACTGGCCCTGGATCACACTGCTTAAGGCACACTGTACCAGATAGCTTCACTATAACACAATCTCCCCAAGACACAGTTCCTCATTTTGATAATCTTTATGATATGAGTCTCCCTTATTGAATGATCTCGGGGTACTTAAACTCACCCGTATCCGTATTTAGCCGTTAATATGTACTACACTACTATTGTAGCGCCACTGAACTGAGCATTGTGCGTGAGACTATTTTGACTCATACAAGCTTGGCTGCTGATATTATGCCAACATTGCCCGAAGCTAACACACCTTCACTCAGGTAATATTGGATTAAATAATTGCAAGCACCAGCCCCTGCTCAATTGTGTGTGTTATTTACCTGGTATTGGGGCGTTATGCGTAGACATTCTTGCGTCATCGTTTTTTGGTTTTGGTATAATTTTGTTCAGTCTCAGAAAAAAAATCTTGCATTAAATCAATTGCACCATATACAGCCTTGTATTAAGACTTGCATCATTTGTACTTATTGCAATCATTTTCCTAGCTAAATCTAGAAATCAATCAACTATAGTATTGGAAACATATATTTCATAAAAAGAATAGTGCTGCTGGGTTATAACTACCAGGAATTTTAATTTCATAGTTTTTGAGGCAAACTCTTGGAGTACTCCCCCTAGCTACTTCTCAATTGAATGGAGACCTATTTTCAGAGTGAGGGCAATGATTTCACGCTAGTAAGCTGGTGAATGAATGCAGAATCTTTGTGCGAATAGAGTTCTGATAACAGCCTGTGGGAGGTGCAGAATTTCCAATAAGCTTAAGTCATAATGATATTTTTCAGGAGTACCCAAATATTTTCAAACCAAGAAAGTTTTAATCACTACTCATTTGAATTGTAGATGTGTGTTTTTGTTTCTTATAAGTCAGTATTGCTATTCCTTTTCAGATGTGTTATATGGATACTTTGGTTATATGTTTGAACTAATTCATGCAATCCTTGTTCCAGTCCTTGTAGTAGATGTTTATAATGAATGTATCAATTTGATCTCTAAATGATAATTAAAACTATAATTTTTCAGATATTGGAGTCAAACATTATAAAATCAAGCTGTTATGCAGAAGACATCGACAAAGTATCAACCCAATCATGGCTTGAAAGAAGACATCATCATATTACATGGAATGGGCACATCTCTTCTCCGCATCATTTACCTGATCCTTCTCTCAGCTCACTGGAGCATTTTCCACATAGCATCACATACCACGGAAACTATCTCACCTTATGACTCTAGCATTGACTATTTAAGCTCCGTTCCAGTACCTGTACTCTTAAGATAATAACTGAACAATTTCAGTGTATCTTCACCGCTTTAGGCTGCTGATGTTCTTCATCTTTTCATCCCAACCCAAAGGCAGATACATATTTTTATAGTGATTTCTGGTTTCCATCGATTTACCGAACCAGATGGGCTTTTCATGGCTATATTTAACATGAGATCATCTTGAAAGAGGAGTGACATGTTTTTCTTATGTGTCAATGTTGCTTTACCAAACACAACATAAATCTTCATTTCCTGACTCATTTCCCCCAATATCTGCATTAAATCTAATCAATTCAGACAATTTTAAGTCTATTTTTGTAAAGAATTTTCAAAATAGGATTGGATTGTAACAATCTGTCTAGCCTTGCATCCATCCACACAGGTCTCTACCTACTGACATACCTGTCAAGTTGTGGCGATTTAACACAGCATGATAGCAGGATTATTGCATGATTATTTTCCATCACTCAAGACTGGTTGTCATGGATACACATTGTGCTTGACATCTATGTTTCGTCCAACTCTGCTAACTTTTCAATGTTTTACTAATTCTTTGTATATTCGCATGCTGTTGAGTGGTACACAGCATGTATGGTATATTTGTCTGCTTTTATAATGTCGTTGTAAAATTCACCTGATTGACGTTTCGAGTCTTTTCTGTTTGTTTGTTAATCTGTACAGTGCACGTTCTGGAAGAGATGGAGTCATACGCCCCCTGCACCCTTAAGGCCTTGGAGAAAACGACTACCTGCCTGGAAGAGTGATTAGCTGACACATTTATGCATGAAAGATTAGTCCACCATTTTGGAGGAGAATTATTTGCCTGCTTCACTAAGCTTACAAACGTCACCTGGCCTGGAAGTGATCAAATGTCCAAAGCTGCATGGATCATTCATTCTGATTGGCTTAAATGCATTCTTAACTATTTATTATGCATGAAAAGCTTGTCCAATCATATAAAGTGTTAAATCACACAAAGTTGACAGATCAAAGAGAATGAATTTACATAATACGTCTATAAGCATGCCACCAAAAAATGTCATAGAGTGACAACTAACCAGGTCCACTGATTTGATTATTGTATGCTTGGGGTGAAAATTCCTTCAGATATTTGAAATAGCAGACTTTGTAAAGTCGTGATACCTATGCATGAATCATCAAACACAAACAGTTTTGTAACATGCACCGAGCTATAAAACATAGCTCCCAGGCTTAAAATCAATGAATTACAATTACAAGTTTAAACTTGTCCTTTGAATTTTCTTGAAATATGGCACGTCTGTAGTAATGTAATATTAAAGAAGGCACTGTGACTTTTGACCGCTGTGCGAGGAAAATGCTTTGATGTCCAATCTCATTTGGGTATTAAAGGCTTACGGATGCACTAAGCTTATTAACACATGAATACTAATTCTTGAATATGATGTACTGGCCTGTTTGTGGAGATGACATGATCCAATCATTTTGGATGACAATTTGTCACATTTTATTGATTTGTGAAACAAAAGCGTTATTGTTGTTTCAATATTTTACCCAAATATTAAACTTGAGAAATTATGCTTCCACAAGTTGATCTTCGAAATTGATTAAGTATTTCGTAGTTAAATGAAACCAGACAAGATGTGAGGATATTCTCACATCTCATCTGATTGAACTTAAGATTCACGTATGTGACGCTATCTACTGCACTTACACATATATGGGATGAACAAAAGGAGTATTAAATGTCTTTAAAATAGACAAATATGTTTTCCACAGTTAATAACAGTTTGTGTTATGGAGCTGACCCGATTTTGCCACAGTTCATTTGATTCAAATGTGATAACCCATATTGGGTGTTTAGGAGTGATATTCCCATGTAAAAATGTTAAAAACTCCCATGATAATCGTGGGATGATGGAAAGCTGTAGCTCTCTAAGCATTGCCAAGGGACATTGTAACACACATGCAGGCATACAGCTCTGTATTTTTTTTTATCCATTTAGGATGAGTTTGTGCCACCCCAGTCAGTGCCTGTGTTTTGACACATTGTCACTCAGTATTGCTCGGTGATAAATAGCTTTCCCTGACACATTGTCACTCAGTATTGCTCAGTGAGCAATAGCTTTCCATCAACTTTAGATCTATTTAGATATTACCCATTACCTTACATTATTGGTGCAGTTTGTATAACTTAACTTTGTTTACAATTATTTTTACATATGTAAATATCATGTGCCTAATGCCAAAGGAATTAATTGAGATTTTGATACCAAATTCATCCCACCAAATTGGTTTAATTATATATTACACGATCAAGGGAAATGAGTCGTGTGTCGTCAATTTTGGTTTTTCAACATACGCTAATTGTCTATTAAAAGTGCTACACTTTGATCAAAAACCCATCATAATCAGACATCTGCTTCCAGAGATATGACAATTCTATGGTTTTCTGAACTATGAAAAACATAAGAAGCTATCGCCTTCATTGCCTTGTAACTCAAAATCAAAATTAGAGACATCTGGCTTATTCCCCTTGATCATGTCTCATATGATATTTTGAAAGTTATGCATGCATGTCCCTTTTCAGAGATGTAATTTTAAAAGTAAAATTATACAATTTCCATCACTAAAACTGACAAATAGATCTGTATGTAATGTAAGGCAGTCGTTCATTGATCAACATTTCATATTGTTGTACTGATTCAAATTCACAAGGCATGGAATCAACATCAACAGATCAGCTATCTACGGGCCATTCCATAGGGATGGCATTAACATTAAATCAGCTGTGTAAGTTTCTATGGGCCATTCCATAGAGCTTTACTTGTTAAATCACAACCCTTTGAAGGTCATGTGATATAATAGTTGAGCTACACTATTTAGTGGTAAAAAAAGAAACATCTAACTGTGAATTTAGTAAAAAACTTCTTACACTGATTTCAGTTCTAAACTTAAAAGCCATGGTGGCTTTCATTATAGTTCAATGTCTGTTTTGTATTGAGATAGATTATCAACATGCCTAGGAGTAGCTGGCAGATTATTTTGAAGCCATCCGTTATTCCACAACACTTCTGTAACCAAAGAATATATTCATAACATGTGAATTAAGTAAAATATGCAATGTTTGTGTTTCAAATTGTCACTTGTAGACAAAGAGACAAATATCAGGAAAAAAGAAGAAACAAATGCTTGGTATAGTAGCTTTGGAAGTATCCTATCCTGTGCAAAAAACAATTTCAACATTGGGATTAATCCCCAGGTATGTAGTAGCTGTGGAAGTCAACTAATTGAACACAATGAACTAAAAGTCTTCACTAATGTGAGGATTTATTGTAACAAATCCACATAATCAGGGCAAAATGTCAGAAATAGAGGCAAATAAAATATTGGGAAATAACAACGATATTTGGAATTAGTCAAAATCTTCCAGCCACCAGCAGGATTTATTGACCTCTTTATACAAATGGCAAAGGCAAATGCTGGCTTATCTTCACTTTGTTGCCCTGCAAATATGAGGCCTGCATTTCCTGTTTTGAACTCTTTAATCTTGATTGGGGTTTTTTAGAACCCTCGTTTTGGTAGTGTTACTTCAAAAACATTCATCAAACATGTCATAATAAGCTTAGACATTGATGGCATAATTTGATTGATAGGGCACATTGCAGTTGATCTTATTTTGTTTTGTAGACTAACTTGACATCACAAAATATTTGGTCATATTGACGACACTTTTCTGATGTTTGACGTCATTAGGCCTCCGTTTTATTTATATGGTTTGGCCATTATAAGGTAAAAGTAAATTTATTTGAATAAGTAAGACCTAATTTTCCAAAAGGTGCTGTTTTGAAAATCATATTGGTTGTATTATCTTGCCAATCTTTTTTGACCTGTATTTATAATGTTATATTTAGCTCGGTTTGCTGCATAGAAATGAGTTCTTATCATGTAACTTTATGTTTTTGCCACCTTGTATTATACACAAATACAGACAGGAATAAAATACAAATGTAAATGTAGGTCTGTTTATACTAGCATTGTGGTGCGTTGGTTGCCGATGTTATATAAATTATTTCCTTCTGCAACTCACCGCAAAGTCATCACATTTTAGTTAAAACGTATTTAACTTTATTGCAATGCTAGTATAAACAAACCTCTACACCACCCAGTCATAGTTCCATGATCTAATGTAGATTGTGTGTAGTGGGACTTTGACCAATCTTGTACAGGTACTATGATTAGGTAAGTTCATTTTACCATATTATAAATTAGAGCAGAGTTTTCATTTTACAAATCACGAAATGGGGGAACTAACCCCCCCGACCTTTGGAAATGTTAGCGTTTGTATATTTGACTATTTTGTGCAGGTTTTCAGCACGATTTTGTTTTACTGTTTTTAACTTAATGATAATTAAGTTCTCCATTTTGTAAGTATTTTTTGTAATTACATTGTAAATGTATAATTTTTTCTGTTTGTTGAGAAGTTTTATGAAAAGTAAAAGTACAACTATATATGATGGCCAACATTTGGCACAATGTAATATATTTATACAAATTTCTAACAACTATTGTTTTTCTTAACTACATGCAAATCAATTACATATATACATCATTGTATGTAAAAGAGTGTTTATGATTCAGTGTGAAGTAATGAGAGATTTTGAAATGAGATAAAACTAGCATGTTTAGCATATTTAATTCATCTTCAAAATCTGTTCTAAATATATAATTTGGAGCAATTTTTTCGCTGTTGACATACTGAATGTTGCACCATATCTGATGTGATATGTGATCAAGCATAATGAGTTTGAAGTTGAGACTCAATTCCCAATTTTATATGTCATAGAATGCATCTAAAAAGCTCAATTTGAAGAAAACCCATTTGAAATTGGTCAATTGATTTCAAAGATACAAGCAAATTGAATGGTTGCAAAAAGAAAAGGAATTTTAAGACGATTTCTTTTATTTTTTGTGTCTTAATAAACTCTGTACCTTAAGAACTCTTGACTCATTTGCGCGATCACATCATATATTTGAATTTAATTCAAAGAGTTGCAATGGACAGTGATAGATGATATTAATATGATACACATGTACCATTTTCTCTCAAAAAGTAACTATGCTGCATAAAATTATTTCTTTTCGATTAGCATATATATGCCAATTTCATTGGTTGTTATGCAGATGAGACATAGTAGGTAGAAGTGATGATTGCTTATTAATATTCTTTGAATGTATTTATGCATTAAGTTGAAATGGCCTCAAAAATCAAGTTATGCAAACAAGAAGAAAACTTCCACTTTAAAAAGAGACAATATGCATTTTGAACAGAATTGTTTCAATTTCTGCTCTTTTGGCAATAGCAATTGAGTTACATGGCCTGTGTAAACTTGTAAAGTTTGTTTGCATTTTCTTTCAAATTAATTTTAGTTAATAAATTTCAAAGCATCATTTTAATTATGGATATTTAAAATGCATAATGATTTCACATTGCCAATTCCATTATTGCTGTTTGATAGTTTGATTTTAGTAAAATTCATTTTCAATATTTTGATTTCACTGTGCAATAAGTGTAAAAGAAAGATTTGTATTCGATAATAAGATATGGTTGCATTGGGTAGATATAATTTAGAGGTCTGTTATATGAAAACAGTTCAATCAAATTATTTTAGAGTTCTTACAGGTGGGCAAAATTCAGTTTTGATGAAATTTTAACAAATACGATACTGAACATAACATTGTACACATACATTGGTATCCGAGAGGTATTTTAATAAAAAATAATATCTGTGAAACTAAAAATATGAGCAGAACTTGTACAAACTGTCACTTTGAACATAAACTTGTGACTTTTAACGTTGATTGACATTTTAGTTGTTAACAACTGCCAATTATTTTTGCAGTTGAAATTGTATTATTATTTTTGTAAATAATAATATAAAAATATTTAAATTATGTATTTATCTAATGTTTAAAAAAACAAGTGGTATTATTGTAGTATGCTAAGTATATTGTTGTAAATTGATTTTAAAAAGTCTGAGAAAAAATACAAAAACAACGGGCTGGAGGTATGATTAAACATACGTCCCACACATTTTGTATGATTGAATATTGTACCCTTAATATATTGTTTATTATTCCACTTGTACTTGTGTCCAAATTATTATGATCATGTAAAGTGATTACCATATTGGATCATGGATATTGTCATAAGATTCATTAATTATGCATGCATGCAAATTACTCTTTTTACGAGTAATGAGCGAAGCTAATAAGAAAATAACAAGAGAACAATCAATTATGACACCACTATATGATGACAATAATGATAATAAAACTTTGTGTAAAAATAATAACATTTTGATTGGTTTAATTTGTGATTTTTTTGTGTCATTAGCGGGCTTATAACTTTTCGGAACACTGGGGTAGCCACTGGCAGTCAATTCAACGTGTAGCTGAGGGCACAGCGTTATTTTAAAGATCACAGTGAGTCTATATTTTAAACATACCTCGTATAAGAGGCAGTCAATATTTGTTTTATATACCGAATTTTAAGATTCTTGTCATCTGTTTAGTTTAAAAAACATAATGTGTGGATAGGCTTAAACGTGCAGAGCGCAACACATGCAGAACTCTGCCCGGGCACAGTCAAGTTTTGAGGCCACTGTTAAAAAAGAGTAGGCTGTTTTAACTAGATGACAGGGGTCTTTAGATGAGGTTTAGGTCCTATAAAACAAAGTATAATACCAAAGTCATAACAAGGAAAAGGGGTTCTCAATAGGCCTGTAAGCAAATGAGTGGCCCTTGCTGACCACCAAAATCCAAACACATAGAGCAGATAATTGAGAATCCCCTGGACAATCCGTTAAAAGAACTATGATACCTGTGGCTGTAAAAAGTGACTCTTGAGTTTATTCTGAAAATGATCCTCCTTACAATAACATTGTACTGATTTGGATTCATAGCTTACAAGTTTTGGAGTATTCTGAACTTAAAACTTGGTTTCATTTTGATATTAGACATGATTTCATGATGCATATTTTCCTTCAGAGTTGTGTTTCAGAATTACTTGTTGTACTCACACATATCAAGTATGCATTGTTAGGATAAAGTGGTTGTGAGTATGTAATATGTAATGTACATCAAATAATTGCAGTGACATCACATCCATAATCGAAATTAGATACGGTTTAACATAAAAAGTATCGATAGTGGTTATTAAACACATTGGTTTAGATTGATGAAACACAGACTGATAGACAAATGTTTTCTTTTTCGATTTTGTAAAATGTTTTCGTCATATCATGCTCAGTACATTGGACACAGAATCAACGAAAAAGGTATACTTTGAGTCCCAGATACTCTCTTAATGTAAAAGACTTA
>JAUMTS010554369.1:0-13061 GCA_032273385.1 Ophiopholis aculeata | reverse complement strand
AAAAATATCCAAAACAAATCGAAATATATCCAAAATTTACATGCAAATTGATCAAACTTATTATATGCCCATGCTGAACATATAATTATGTGGTTTATGAGCAGACGGTTGGTGTTTGTTTTTTTATATATTTTTTAAAAAGATCAGACATCGCTTCTCGGCCTTTTGGCTAAGATAAATTCATGAGTACACATGAACAAAGCGATCTTACCCGGGGGATCTTACCGGACGATTAAATACCAAGGACAACAGGACGTACGACCAACCATGACCAAGGATCACCACCCAAGACCAATTCGACTATGACAGCTTCACCACCATATCATCCATCAATACAACTGGGACAATCTAGACCAACAACGACCAATCAACCTACAAGATAAACTCAACAGACCAAATCATCTCAACAGACTGCACCACGTCTCACCTGGGCTGAACGTGCCCAGGTGTTGACCACGCCTCGTCAAGCACCGGCTTGTTCAGTTCGACGTGGTGAGCGTCAACACCATCTCAAATACACAGTTTCAGAAACGGACCTATCATTTTCGCACAAAGATATTATTTTGTCATTTTCCAACGAACTAGGCCAAAACAAATCTTGGGCATTGGAATTGATGGCCATGACGTGCCCGTCAACTTGGTCCAAAAGAACATTGTATACAACAGCATCTTTTTTTGGCGTGCCTTATTTTATCGGAAACGACGAACTTTCGGCTAAACTAGTTTAATTTAATGTTAAGCAAATTTCACCATGGGTAAGTAAGTGTTACGCTGATTATCTTACACTGGAAAACGGGGTTCCCTGTCGGGTGCAATTACCCGACAGTGTCAAGTGTCTCCCCTATGCTACAGGAATAGGGGAGACCAATTTACAGATAAAACACAATGGTCCAAGAAAGGTCTGTAACTTTTGTCTCAGTGAGAACCACCTCATGCGGAGCTGTCCGCGAAAAGTTATCTGTACTAATTGTGACCTTCGGGGACACGAGGCCGATAAATGCCCAGATAACGAACATGTATCGACGGAGGACGAATCTACTGACAATTCATCGAAGGACGACGAGGTCTCGCTCGAAAGCCAGCTCGTTGAAGAGGAACCCAGAATGTCAGTGTCTGATAATTCTGATATTCAGGGTTCTTCCGCCGAGCTGGTTATCGATGAACAAGAGCGAGACCGAAGACAGGTCATACGAAACCATCTTGACAATCTTAATAAACAGGACAAACTTGACGCAACAAAACAACGGATTAATAAGCGGACCCGCGGACAGACCACTACGGACGAGGACATACAGGACACTATAGACGATGACCCGGAATGGAAACCGGTTGAAGTCAGGGGTAAGCCTCGGAAACGAGTAGCAACTATGTCATTTCCCCCTGAACAGTCTAATCCCTTTGATTCATTGGCTACCCCTGACCCCATGGACCATACTGTTTAATTTTCACATTTTTTCCTATTTTTACTCATGGCTTCCAGAATTTTTGCCTTTTTTCTCCTCCTCATGGCTTTTTCTTTAATTTCCGTTAACTGTAATGGCCTTCGTTCGAAATCTAAGTTACAAACTGTTTTTTCTCATTTTCAGTCCCGTAAATTTGATATAATTTGTTTGCAAGAAACTTTTTGGGATGATAATTTAATTGACTCTTTTGTTAATTATCACTGGGATGGTGAAATTTATTTTTCCAATTTTAACCATACTCACCACTGTAAAGGGGTTGCAATTTTATTTTCCCATGAATTTAATTGTCATATTTTATCCTCTAAAGAGATTTTGAAAGGCAGAATTCTGGAAGTCACGATTAGAAAAGATGACCATATTTTTACTGTTTTTAATGTTTATGCTCCCAACAATTTTAAAAAAAGAAGGGAATGTTTTGAATCTTTCCATGATTATATTTCTAATAATTTTGTTGGCTCTGATTATATTATTTGTGGCGACTTCAATGTCGTCACTGATACTATGGACAAGTCAAACTCATTATATCCCGACCCATCACGGTCTAAATTTATTAGTCTCGTTCAAGGTGTTAATATTCATGATGTCTGGCGTGAACAACATCCTTCCGTCCGCCAGTTTACTTGGCGAAATACCAGACAGGGTGTCCTCATTCAAAGCAGAATTGATAAAATCTTTGTTTCTAATTCTTTTAATCATTTTGTCAAATCATCCGCCATTGTTCCCTTTGTTTGGAGTGATCACGACTTGGTCTCTACTTTTATTGATTTAAGTCGGGTCACTCGAGGCGAAGGTTTTTGGCTTTTTAATAAACAATTGCTTTGTAATGAGGACTTCTGTACTGATATCCGTATTTGTATTGACATCATGAAATTACAACCCTCGTACGAGACTGATATTTTGGTGTGGTATGATGAGCTTAAAACTCAATTCAAAAATATTTCTATTCGTTTTGCCAAAAACATTGCCAAAGCAAAGCATAAAAACAAAAACATTCTTCTAAAACGGTTGAGAAATGAATATAGAAAATCTGCCAAATATATTGACTATGATTTAACTTTATGTAAAAAACTGGAACTTGATTTACACACATTAGAAACTGAAGAGAGTCAGGGTGCAATTATCCGTTCCAAAATTAAAGCCATTGAACTTGGAGAAAAATCAACCAAGTATTTTTTTAATCTTGAAAAATCTCGTCAAAAAAACCACATCATCAACTCTTTGACTTGTGATAATAATACCATTGTATCTTCCAGTAGCAGAATTATTGATGAATGTTTTAATTTCTATTCAAAATTATACACTGATGAAGACTGTGATACTGACGTTCAAAACGATTTTATTGATTTAATTTCCACTAGAATTTCTAATGAGGATTATAATGTCTGTGACCAGCCTATTTCTTTAGAAATTATTCATTCAGCCCTGTCAAAAATGGATTCTAACAAGAGTCCAGGCAGCGACGGGCTCACTGTGGAATTTTACAAATTTTTCTTTAGTGAAATTGGTCCCGTGCTTTTGAATATTTTTGAGGCTATTTTTGAAAATCAATTTATGCCTGACTCCATGTGCCAGGGTGTTATCACCTTGGTTCCGAAAAAGGGGGACAAATCCTTTCTTAAAAATTGGCGACCAATTTCATTATTGAACACTGACTACAAAATTTTAGCGAAGGCCTTAGCTGATCGTTTGTCCAAAATTATGCCTACGATCATATCGTCCGATCAGACTTGTTGTGTGCCGGGTCGCGACATTGCTGACAATGTTATGGCAATGCGAGACTTGGTAGATTTCATTTCTGAGCGGGATCTGACGGGTTTTATGGTCAAAATTGATCAACAAAAGGCTTTCGATAGAGTTAATCATGATTACATGTTTAAAGTTCTTGACAAATTTGGATTTCCCGAATACTTTATTAATTGGATCAAGTTATTTTATTTTGGTGCAAAAAGTTGTGTCAAAGTTAATGGATTCTGTTCAAAATTGTTCCCAATCTTAAGGGGCATCCGTCAGGGCTGCCCCTTAAGTGCCCTTCTATATGTTTTGACGGCAGAACCCCTTAGGAATTCCGTTGTTAATCATCCTGGTATCCGGGGCTTTGATGTTTCGGGTGCCAAGGCGCTGTTTTTTCAGCATGCCGATGATTCGACGGCATTCGTGAGTGATTTGAAGTCACTTCATCATGTTTTTGAATGTTTTGATACTTACAACAAAGCTTCCGGATCAAAAGTCAATGTTGAGAAATCTGAAATTCTTCCTCTTGGTCTGGCCACAGCCAATCCGCCTGATAATTTGCCCTGTAAAGTTATCGCGGGCACTACGAAGGTTCTTGGTATTCATATTGGTACTGATAAAATCGCCTGTGAGGGAGAAAATTGGACCGACAAAATTGATAAATGTATTTCTATTCTAAAAACCTGGAAAGGTAGATCCCTCTCTTTGAAAGGCAAAGTTCTTGTTGTTAATTCACTTGTTATTTCCCGTATTATTTACATTTTAAATTTGACCAAATTACCCAACTGGGTTGTTCCCAAGCTTAAAATTACTATCACTGATTTTATTTGGAGTGGTAAACGTCATAGGATTAGATATGATGTTTTGATTAGTCCCATTGAGAACGGAGGTTTGGGGTTGCTTGACATTGACCGTATGAAATGCGCGCTCAGATGCAAATTTATCAAAAAATTGTTTGATGTCGAACATCCCCTAAACCCGGTTACTAAAGCCCTCATTTCTTACAACTTATCCAAATACAAAAATATCAACATTGGGATTGATACTTTTCGTATGGTTTTCAATAATCATCAAATCTCAAAAATGCCTGCTTATTATGGTGAGATGTTGACTGCGTGGGTCAAGGTGACTGGTGGAGATTTGGTTAGCCCCATTAATGCTGCCGAACTCCTCCGCCAGCCACTTTTTCTCAACCCCCATATTCTTGACAAAAAGGGTAATCCCCTTTTTAACCAGGATTTTATTACAATTGGTATTAGACAAATCAGAGACATAATTTATGAATACGTGCCTGGTTTTCTCCCATCTGACAATCTTGCTGTTTCTATGTCGCCCTATTTTGACAAGAAAATGACGCGCGCTAAATTTTCTAAAGTTTTTAATCACATTGTCGAGTCCATTCCCAAAAAGTGGACGAAGGTGATTAAGCGCAAGTCCCTTGGCGATCATAACGATGATGATTTCAGTGTTCATTTATATGTCCCTTTGTCTGATGATCCAATTGACATTTGTAGTACCAATACCCAGTTTTTTAATCAATTGTTACGCAGCAGGGATTCCGAGGTCGTGAGTCCAGCTGGGCTTGTGTCGTGGAGAACCATGCTGGGTGACAATACTCTTACAATCCCATTCAAAACGTGCTTCGGAGGATTAAAGCAAAACTTTTTGGCTACAATTGATCATACCTCGCTCATAACTACAACTGTGTCCATTATGACTGGAATCGTTACAAGGGAGCATTAGAGCATTTAATTAAAAGCTGAGCTTGTTCTTACCACCGCAAATGCAAAAATATCTCATTTGAGTTAATCATTTTGTTTCTCTCCAGA
Organism: Ophiopholis aculeata; assembly: GCA_032273385.1. NCBI lineage: Eukaryota > Metazoa > Echinodermata > Ophiuroidea > Amphilepidida > Ophiactidae > Ophiopholis > Ophiopholis aculeata. The sequence continues at coordinate 8,038 of JAUMTS010554369.1, read as the reverse complement.
GCCCGTACTGCTATTCGGAACACGGCAAATCGGCACCACAACGTAATATTGACGTCGGCCCGAGCCAACGTGCTGTATAAATAAACACCTAAAACGTAAGTGTGACGTTGAAGCCCAATTAAACATCACAGATTCTTGATTCGGTGTTAGAGCCGGTCGAATTGTCGACCATAAACTCGAATCGCTTCTCCGCCTTTTGGCTCAAATTGAATCATGAGTTCACATGATCCAAGCGATGTTACCGGATGATTAACCATGAACAAGGACAACAAAGACGGACGACCAACCATTACCAAGGACAATGTAAAATCACCAACTACGACCAATCCGATTATAACAGCTTCACCACATTATCAACCATCTATTCAACTAGGACAATCCACACCAGCAATGACCAATCAACCGACAGGACCATCACCTGGGCTGAACGTGCCCAGGTGCCGACCTCGCCCGTCAAGCACCAGTTTATTCATTTTGACGTGGCGAGCGTCACCATCATTTAAAATGCACAGTTTCAGTTTCGGACTTATCATTTACGCATAAGGATATTATTTCGTCATTCTCCAACGAACTAGGCCCTAATAAAATCTTGGGTCTAGTGAAACGCAATGGAGAATGGCAGATTACTTTGACCAATGATGTTGATTTTGTTTTTTTGACGGCCAATGGCATTGGAATTGGTGGCCATGACGTGGCCGTCAACTTAGTTCAAAAGAATATTGTTACGGTTTCTTTCTTTGGAGTTCCTTACTTTATTGGCAACGATGAACTTTCTGCAAAATTGGTGCAGTTTAACGTCAAGCAGATTTCACCTTGGGTACGTAAGTGCTACGCCGACTACCCAACTTTGGAAAACGGGATTGTGCACTGTCGGGTACAATTACCTGACAGTGTCAAGAGTCTCCCCTATGCTACAAGAATAGGGGAGACAAACTTACAGATCAAACATAATGGCCAAAAAAAGGTCTGTAATTTCTGTTTAAGTGAAGATCACCTCATGAGGAGTTGTCCGCGTAAAGCTGTATGTAGTAACTGTGACCTTCGGGGCCACGAGGCCGATAATTGCCCGGATATCGAAGACGTATCGACGGACGAATCTACTGACAGTGACAATGCATCTACGGACGACGTGGTCTCGCTCGAGAGCCAGCTCGTTGAGGAGGAACCCAGAATGTCAGTGTCTGATAATTCTGATATTCGGGGTTCTTCAGCCGAGCTGGTTATCGATGAACAAGAGCGAGACCGAAGACAAGACATTAGAAATCATCTGGACAAAGTAAACAAGACAAACTCGACTCAACAAAACAACGGAATAAGCGGACCCGCGGACAGACAACTACGGACAAGGACTTACAGGACACAATAGACGACGACGACCCTGAATGGAAACCAGTTGAAGCCAGGGGTAAGCCTCGATCAACTCAACAGACCGAATCATCTCAACAACAAAAAAGAAATCAGACATTTACCAGATTATTGACGTACTGCTCTCTTGTTTCTTTTTACCCCACTTTGACATGACGTGTCAGGAGGGCCGTCTTAGGTTTAGTGGAGGAAGTGAGGTGAAGTTTCTGGAGCGCACCGTAATTATCCAATCTGGCGAGTACAACCACGTCGACACCATGGCACGTATGGAAGCTATAACTGGTCAAAACATGGTGTTGGCTAGCACACAGGGCAATTGGCACATCACTTTGTAGGAGGGCGTATATCTAGAAGATCTATGTATCAATGGAATTGGGATTAATGGCAATGACATTGAATGCAAACTAGTAGCGAGACATATTCTATCAGTCAGCTTCATAGGCGTTCCGTGTTTTATTGGGAACGACTTATTATCAGACAAACTCAGGGAATTCCGAGTGAAACAAGTTTCACCATGGGTTCCAAAAACATACCCAGACCTTCCTGATATTGAATCAGGAATAATCTATTGCCGGGTTAAGTTACCAAAAACATAAAAAGCTTGCCATACGCGAACAGAATCAAAGAATATAATGATAAAAATCTAATAACCAACGGAAAGTTTGCAACCATTGTTTGCATGAGGGCCACCTTCAAAGAAGCTGCCCTGATATAATTACATGCAATTTGAGTGGGGTAATGGGCCACCTCAGAGCTCAATGCCTGCAGAGGGAAATACAAAACTCAAATGAAGAGATTGAAGAATCCTCAACCACAGATGAGGACGAAATTAGCAATGAAAGCAACATAGATGATTACGGTGACGTGGCAAATTATCGCGAAGGCCATAGCGATTTGGGGCGCATCATGACAAAGCGATATTTCTCTTGTTATCGATGAATTTAATACAGCCAACGCAGAAACTATCCCTGAGACCCAGTCCCACCCCAAAATACACAACGGGACCACAACAAGCGATGGGGGCGGGGTCTCAGGCGATTCAGATAACGATCCTGAACGGGTTGTTAAATTAAGGCCAAAAAAAGAAAGAACAAATCAAAACTGAGTAATCAAAATGACAATACAGTTAATAAAAATGCAGCCGAGAATCTTGACAAAGACAATGGAAATGAAACTCCGAACACTGTGTCACCTGTGTTGGGTACTGGGGTAATGTGTCATCTACGAGCCCAATGCCCAGATCGTGACATTGTAAATGAAAGCGGGATTGAGGAATCATCATCAACATCCGAAGAGGAAGAGGTAAGCTCAAACTCCGGGGAAGAAGTGGCTAGTTTCGGCGAGAGTCATAGTGACTGGGCCTGGACGATCGTGGATCTACGAATGACATGGGTGAATTACCTCTTGTCATTAATGAAGATGTGAAGAAGTGTAATATAAATATACCTGAGACTCAATACCAACCTAAACGTCAACATGGGACTACTACATGTGAAGGGGTGTCGTCTCAGGGGATTCTTATCATGACCCAGAATGGGTGGTAAAACTCAAACCAAAAAATAGAATGAAAAAATCCAAAATGTCCGATGTAAATGTTGATACAAATGTTGCCAACCATCTTGCCAATGACAATAAGGACAAACCACCAAATAAGGACTGATTATGGATTTAGTGGCTTTTAGTATTCTCCTTTTCTTTTGTCTCACGAGATAGAGAGATTGTCAATGGGAGCAAGAATGAGGACACGTCATCAAACTCATCATCAGCATCAGGGGAGGAGGAAGAAGAGGAGATAAGCACTGACGGGGAAGAAGTGGCCAGTTTTGGAGAGGGCCACAGTGATTTGGATGGTAGTACAAATGACAGGGACGAGATACCGCTGGTCATCAATAAAGAGGTGAAGATGGAGAGTATTTGTATCCCTAAGACTCAATCCCAACCTAAACGACAACATGGGTCTACTACATGTCAGGGAGTGGAGTCTCAGGGGATTTTGATCATGACCCAGAATGGGTGGCCCTAATGAAACAAAAAATATCAAAAGAAAAAATCCAAACTGTCCAATATTTATAACAATACTAATCAAACCAAAGTTGCCGACAATCTTGCCAGTGAAATTAGGAACAAACCACCCCCGAATACTGATTAATAATGGATTTATTGGCTTCTAGTATTTCCCTTTTCTTTGTCTCGTGGCTTTTTCTGTTGCTACCATTAATTTTAACGGGCTCAGGAAGAAACCGAAAATCCAAAATGTGTTCTCGTTCATTGAGTCACGCAAATTTGCTATTGTTTGTCTTCAAGAAACCTTCTGGGATGACCAAATCATTAATTCCTTTGTTAAATTTCAATGGGATGGGCAAATCCATTTTTCAAAATTTATGGATAAAATGTTTTTATAGAGGCGTTGCCATATTATTTCGTAACAATTTTGACTGTAATATTATTTCTGTCAAGAATGTTGGAAAAGGGAGACCACTAGAAGCCAAAGTTGATTGGGATGAAGAATATTTTTGTATTTGTAACATTTATGCTCCGAATAGAATTACTGATCGTAGAGAAATTTTCACCAATTTCATTTATACTTAATAAATGAAACTAAATCATGTAGTAATTTTACCATTGTTGGCGATTTTAACTGCGTCAAGGAAATTCGCCCTTCGTGATTGGAGATGCAAAGACTTGCTTTTTAGTGGTATTTGGGAAATTCGCCTTTCGTGAGGTTATGTACAGACGAGCTTTTCAGCGGTAATTGTGAAATCCGCCCTTCGCGAGTAGATGCAAAGAAGAGCTTTTTAGTGGTAATTGTGAAATTCGCCATTCGCGAGAAGATGCAAAGACTAGCTTTTTAGGGGTATTTTGGAAGTTCGCCCTTCGTTTGGTGATGCAAAGACTAGCTTTTTAGCGGTATTTGGGAAGTTCGCCCTTCCTAAGGTGCAAAGACTAGCTCTTCAGCGGTTATTGGGAAGTTCGCCCTACGTGTGATGCAAAGACTAGCTTTTCAGCGGTAATTGTGAAACTCGCTCTTCGTGAGGAGATGCAAAGACTGGCTTTTCAGTGGTATTTTGGAAATTTGCCCTTCGTGAGGTGATGCAAAAACTAGCCTTTCAGCGTTTTTTGGGAAATTCGACCTTCGTGAGGTGATGCAAAGACAAGCCATTAAGCCGGAATTTGGACATTCACCCTTCATGACTTTGTGTCAATTGGAGCCTTTTAGCGGCAATTAAGAAAAATCATCCTTCTTGAGGCGATATAAAGACAAGCTTGTAGTGGCAATTGGGGAAAGTACGTAGTTAATCAAACTATTTCATCCTTTCCATAGGACCAATAATTGACACCAAAGATTAACTGGGCCCTAACAAAATGTGGGACTAGTTAAACGCAGGAAATGCTATACAGACTATCCTACATTAGAAAACGGTATCGTGCACTGTCGGGTGCAATTACTCGACAGTGTCAAGAGTCTCCCCTATGCTACTAAAATAGGGGACACGAAACTACAAATAAAACATAACGGACAGCGAAAGGTGTGTACCTTTTGCTTGAGTGAAGATCATGTTATGCGTAGCTGTCCGCGTAAAATTGTTTGTTCCAATTGTGACCTTCAAGGACATGAAGCTGACAAATGCTCTGACAATGAACACATCAACAGAAGACGAATCGACGACAGACGAAGCGGTTTCACTCGAGAGCCAGCTCGTTGCAGAGGAGCTCGGGACATCAGTGTCTGAAAACTATGATGTTCAGGGTTCTTCGAACGAGCTGGTTATCGATGAAGACGAGCTAGACCGAAGAACCATCATTCGCAATCACCTGCATGGACAAACAGGACAAACGCGGCACGACAAAACCGCAACGGAACAAAAGTATCCGACAAACTACCGACGAGGAATTACATGACCAAGACAAACCGGACGACGACTCAGAGTGGACACCAGCAGAGGTCAGGGGTAAGCCAAAGCCTTGAAAACGAGTTGCTAGTATGGGACCAGACTGTTTAATTTCCTTATTTATATCAAATTTTTATTATTGCTTCCGGATTTGTTGCCTTTTTTCTCCTCCTCGTGCCTTTTGATTTCTGTTAACTGTAATGACCTCCATTCGAAATCTAAGTTACGAACTGTTTTTTTTTTTTTTTTTGGTGTGTGTGTGTAAATTCGATATAATTTGTTTACAAGAAACTTTTTGGGATGACAATTTAATTAATTCTTTGTTTTGTGAAAAAAATACCGTAACAATGATTGCATCTTCCAGTGATACAATTGTCGATGAATGTTTGAATTTCTACTCAACTCTGTACACTGATGATGACTGTGACAAAGACATTCAGAGTGAATTTATTGAGTTAATTTCTACTAGTATTTCTGATGATAATTGTTATGTATGTAATCTATCCACTTCTTAAGCCAAATGTGCATTTGGCCCTATCAAAAATGGACTCTTGCAATTGAGGAAATTCACCTTTCAGGAGGTGATGTAAAGACGAGCCTTTTAGCGGCAATTGGGATATTCACCCTGTATGAGGTGAAGCAAAGACAAGCTTTTTAGCAGCAATTTGGAAGTTCTCCCGTTAGGAAGTGATATCAAACAAGCCTTGAAAAGTTTAGCGGCAATCGGGAAAACTTACCCTTCAGGAGGTGATGCAAAGACGACCTTTTAGCGGCAGTTGTGACATTCACTCTTCAAGAGGTGATGCAAAGACGACCTTTTAGCCGCAATAGGGAAATTCACTCTTCAAGAGGTGATGCAAAGACGACCTTTTAGCCGCAATTGGGAAAGTCACTCTTCAAGAGGTGATGCAAAGACGATCTTTTAGCCGCAATTGGGAAAGTCACTCTGCAAGAGGTGAAGCAAAGACAACCTTTTAGCCGCAATTGGAAAATTCACTCTTCAAGAGGTGATGCAAAGACGACCTTTTAGCGGCAATTGAGAAATTCACTTTACACTCAAGAGGGGATGCAAAGACAACCTTTTAGCCGCAATTGGGAAATTCACTCTTGAAGAGGTACCTTTTAGCCGCAATTGGAAAATTCACTCTTCAAGAGGTGATGCAAAGACAACCTTTTAGCGGCAATTGAGAAATTCACTCTACACTCAAGAGGGGATTGCAAAGACAACCTTTTAGCCGCAATTGGGAAATTCACTCTTGAAGAGGTGATGCAAAGACGACCTTTTAGCGGCAGTTGGGAAATTCACTCTTCAAAGGTGATGCAAAGACGGCCTTTTAGAGGCAATTGGGAAATTCACTCTTTAAGAGGTGATGCAAAGACGACCTTTTAGCGGCAATTGAGAAATTCACTCTACACTCAAGAGGGGATGCAACGCAAGCCTTTAAACAGCAATTGAGAAATTTAAGCTTTAGGAGAAGACAGCAAGACGACCTTTTAGCGGCAATTGGGAAATTTACTCTTCAAGAGGTGATACAAAGACGACCTTTTGGCGGCAATTGAGAAATTCACTCTTCAACAGGTGATGCAAAGACGACCTTTAAGCGGGAATAGGGAAATGCACCCTTCAGAGGAGATGCATAGACCTGCAGTTGGGAATTTTACCTTTTAGGTGGTACACAAGTGGGAAGTTCACCCTTCAGGTGCTGATGCAAAGACAAGGATATTAGCGGCAATTGGGAAATTTACACTTCACGAGGTGATGATGAAAAAACGAGACATTCAGCGGCGATTGGTAAATTCAGCCTTTAGAGGAGATGGCAATACGAGTCTTTTAGCGGCAATTAGTAAATTCTCCCTTCAGGAGGGTATGTTAAGATGAGCAATTTCCTCGCTATCAGGAAATTCACCCTTCAGGAAGTGATGCAAAGACAAGCCTTTTACCGACAATTGGGAAATTCACCCTTCATGGGTTGGTGTAAAGACGTGCCTTTTAGCGGCAATTTGGGCAGATTCATTTTTAAGAAAGTGATGCAAAAACCAGTCTTTAAGTTTTATTAGTGGCAATTGGGGTGGTTAATCAAACTCATCGTGGAATAAGAACAATAATTGACACCACAGATTATATATCCTCTAGAATATGTGGAGACAGATTATTAGCACCGTTTTGTTTCATCCGTTATCGGATTTTGGCTAAGATAATTCATTCTGCAAGGTATGCAGGCTATTATTGGTAGAGACATGGTGTTGGCCATTGTTAACACGCAAGGAAACTGGTATATTACTGTGAAGGAGGGAGTTGATTTGGAAAATTTATGTATCAATGGTGTCGGCATCAATGGTCATGACATTGAATGCAAATTGGTTGCAAGGAACATATTAACCGTTAGCTTCATGGGTGTTCCCTATTATATAGGGAACGATCTATTGTCTGATAAATTAAGAAAATTTGGAGTCAAGCAAGTGTCACCATGGGTGCATAAAACTTACCCAGACTTCCCTGACATTGAGTCAGGTATCATACACTGCCGGGTTGGGCTCCCTAAAACCATCAAAAGCTTGCCTTATGCAACAAGAAGATGTGAATATCATGATCAAACACAACAATCAACGCAAAGTGTGCAACCACTGTCTGCACGAGCGGCGTTTGTAAAACACGTACTCGCGTACGCGCGAACGTACGATTGTACAGTCACGTATACTTTTATAACGGCCTCTGTGCATGTACTCCACAATGGTAAAGTATGCCACCTATACATTTGTGTGCAGTAATGCATATACCCGGT
>JAUMTS010553258.1:0-13062 GCA_032273385.1 Ophiopholis aculeata | reverse complement strand
GCTTCTGGCTAGCTCACTGTGGCAATTTTATACTTTCAGTTTTGAAACGATCTGATTTTTGTTAATATTTTAATCTTTTTAACCAAAATGTATAAAAAAAACCCCCCAAAAACAGTATCATATGTGAGTGGCTCTCTGGATGTCTGCTGTAGGATCATCAGGTTCTTTGGTGTATTCAAGTGTTCAGCATCCTTGCGAGTATATTCAACATAGCCTATTCCATTTAGCCCATGAACTCTAGTGGCGTATACACATGATCTGCTACATACAAAGCACACGCTTCACTCTCTGTAAGGAACACACAAATATAGAATTTATTAGTTACAATAACATGTTGCATTGCAAGAAGAGGAAGCTGGCTATGTATGGACATTGGAAGCGCCGATCAGATAGCCTAGTTCAGAAGGGAAGGCCAGGTCGTATACAGGTTGGATTGATAACATCAGAAAGTGGACTGATGGAGGAATGGCCGTGGCAAGAACAAAGGCCCACAAGAGAATGCCGACGGTTCTTTGAGGACTATGGCAATACAGCAGCAGTTGCATTCTGATGATATATTTATTCACAATTTACAGATCTCTGAATTTTTTTTTTCATTTTATCTGGTGCAGCTTTAAGAAATCTGTTTGGGAGCAATCTGTCAACCCAAAATACATTTTGTAGAGAAGTTATTGGGTGGAAATCTAGTGTAAAGTGTGCTGAGGTCATGTCATAAGGTTTGTTGCTAATGTTGAAATATTGCATTTTAAATCTATAATTAATAATCACCAACATTTTTCTTTAAATTTTGAGTGTATGATAAGACACTAAATGTAGTTTCTTTGTCATACATATTCCAAAAAATATTATTGTAGATCTATTTAACTTCTTTGAATACTCAGACATATTGTTTGATCCGTCATCCATTCATTTTGCAATGTTCCTAAAGGGGGTTGAGGTCATGGTCAATCAAGGTCAAATCACAAAATTACAAAGGGGATTGATCAAAGGTATTTTCAAGGTCACATACAATTTGATGGGTGATGTGTTTAAACTTGTCATTTCACTGATATCCATTTGTTTCAGATTCAAATGTGTTGGTTGAAGACAAACAGGGCCCTAGGACATTCGAGGTCAAAGGCCATTTAAACAAATAGTATATTAGAAGGGAGGTCAACCAAATTCAAGGTAATGTAATCTAAGCTCAAACATATCAAAGTCTAGATTTGTTTCATTTCAAATCTTGAACTTACTTTAATCTCTGTTACTAACTAAACCTAGGGAAGTGATACAATTTATCAACTACATCTAGCAGGATCTGCTAGTAAAGATTTACAACAAATTAGGTGAAGTTTTGAATATCTTTTACACCTAAATTTTCAATCTTTTTCATTGAATAAACATTTGACTATAAATTCCACCTCTTTTCTTGAAATCAATTTAACTTGAAAAAGGGTGAGGCTATACACTAGAACTAAATATTATGGCATATTGGTAGATCATAGGTCATGCATTGGCAGAAAACCTAGGACTTTAAATGGCCAATTCTAGCTGAGAAACAACTACTTAAATAAAATAAAAGAGTTAAAATGCTTACTCTTCTTCCTGTCTTCTCGGATCATCTTTTTTTCCCTTTTGATAGCCTCTTCATCTTTATCTCCTAAAGTTACAATGGGTTCACTAATTCTGTCCCACACATTTCTTGGGTTTCCAACATACGCAGCAACTATACCAAGTACTGTCCAAATGCCAAACGCATAAGTGAGTCCTGCACGCTTTTTCCACAGGTAACTGTTTGTTTTAAAAATGTCGGAAATACGCTGAAAAAGTTTTGGCATTGTGTAGACTAGTCTTTGATTAAGCAGCAGCAAATAGGATTTCCTACACAAGATGTGATTATGGGGGTTAAATTGATGCCATCAATCCTGGAGAAAAACAAACAAATTAACACGCAATTGATAAATATACGCAGCAATACAGTAAAGACTTATTTACTGAAACCAGGGCTCAAGGCTAATGGTTGTTCCATTTAGTATTTCGGCCAGATTTCATCTGTCATGAACAGTCACATCAAAACATACCTCTTGGGGTCTTTGGCAATTTGCCTCATTTTTGGTCAAAATAATTATATTTTTTTGAGAAACCATTGCGCACTTGGACATTCATTTTGACTTTTTACATTAATATAGGGCAATAATGAGCCCTTCACTGAACATTGCTGGACCTACTCCAATCGAATGATCAGCTTCGGTAAGTCAGCCTCACACAACCCCTCGCTGATTGTTATTGCACGCAAGTTTCCTTGTCAGTTGATGACAAATCACAAACACAATGGCATAACTTGCATTGCAGTTTTCAGACCACTTGCTCAATTGAGCCTACCCAGTACCAACACTCATTAGCGGCAAAGATGGATCGTGCATGTTGAACCAGAATTGTTGATATCACCATTCCCACGGTTGAGCGGCAATATTGGATCGAGCAGATTTGAGCAATATTTTCTTTTAAATCTAGGGGAGTGCTCATAAATACTCTGGTAAACCAAACTAAGCAGCACCAAATGTGAAGCAGTAGCTGTCTCAGCAACATTCAGCCTCTTCGGACCGCCTGCTGAAATAGTATCCGACAATGGCCCCCAGTACATCGGCAGACCTTTTAGGGAGATGTGTTAGAAATGGACAGAACTTTAGCCACACGACCTCATCGCCAAGATACCCTAGATCAAACGGCTTAGCGGAACGCACTGTGAGGTCGGTCAAAAACATGCTGAAGAAATGCAAAGAAACTGGACAAGATATCCAAATAGCAATGCTTCACTACCGTGCCACACCGATCAACTCTCACTTACCATCACCTGCAGAGATACTAATGGGACGACAAATCAGAACCACAATCCCAAGTTATCAGCACCCACAAAGCCCCCCGGGGGGATCTTGATTTCAAGTTGGACGGGTATGTGCCTCGCAGACTCTCGCGATTTCGACTTTCTCTATACCTAGAAAAATGCAATTTTGCAACCCATTACTATACCATTTTTACGCAAAAAACACCCAATTTTGCCCAAATTGGGTGCTTTTTAGGGCAAATTTTCCAAAAGAACCAACAAAAGCGTATATAGGCATGACTTTGACTTATTAGGAGTCAGACAGGGTTTATATTTTAAAAGCTAGAACTTTAAAAAAATCGAATTGAAAGATTCGTTTTCTCACCTGGTCCGGTTGGGACACTGTCAAACACAGCAGGGCTACTTGTTCTCTCTGTCGCAGTGTTTACATTTGATGTTGTTGCTGTAATAAAAACAAATTTGACGATGTTTAGAATGACTTTTCTCCCACAATTAAAGTATACAATGATGTGATAAAGTACAATGGGATTAGCTTGTTGAGTATTACTCAAATACAAAATTTGGCAACAAACATGTTACATGTTGACCTATGTAAAAACAATTGGCTCAGACGGCTTAGCCGCGGACTGTTAATCTAGTGACCTTGATCGATCGTCTGCGGTTCGAATCCACCCAGTGATGAGTGTGAGGATAATTGGAGAGCTAGTCGGTGTCTTAATTTGCTTCTAGGGCTGCGGCAACTGTGTGCTACAATAAACCCTAGATCGTCTATGTAGGAAGTTAATGTAGTGTAAAATTGGCACAATGATTAGCAAAGAAGGCCGCATGGAATTACATAGTCAGGGACGGAAAGTGTACAAATAATCACTGCAATTTTATTGGTTTAATTTTTACCTTGCTCACCGCTAGATTTTGTTGCGTTAGTATAAAATGAAGCAACAGAAGGTGATAATTTTAAAGCACTCTGGTTTGTAGCTTCTGTAAAGAAATGAGTTCAAGACAATGACGTAAGAAACGTTATAGATTATGAGAGAGTAATATGATCTATTAACTATAAAAAGTTCATGATTTCTTTTCTTTCTTTCCTTTCATTTATAACAAATAAGTCCCAGAATAAATACAAATATGTAGCATTACGAACGCACGCCTTAAGAATAACCTTAAGTAAACATTAAATAAAACTCAATGTTGTCTTATTTGATGAGAATATATACCGTTTTATAATGTTATTAACATTGTAAAGGGGTGTGGCTTGTATATTGCAAATAATCAATATTAGTTATATAAACACCATGACATCATATCCTCGTGAAAGTTAAATCTATATAGGACCTATTTGTGAAATGGAGCAGGTACCATCCAGTACCAGTCAATCGTTATCAACTTATAAGATTATTAGACGGGCATGAAATGACGAAGAAAAAGGTTTTCATAACAAATATTTTGCCCTTTATTAACATGAATACAGACTACACTGGGGCACACATAAAGCAATTCCATTTGACTGTGATTTACAGAAGTGGCCCGCAAAATGCAAGTTGTTGATGACGGTAAAATACTTGGGGAAAGCAAACAAAATATATTCCAACTGACCAGCAGGAGATCAATGGATGGATCAAAAAGATGCAACGGAGACTTGATTAGTAAAAGTATAAGCATAATGTATCAGAGCTATTGAAAGTTTATTTAAGGAAGTATCAGAGTAACTTACAGGTTTCATTGACATCGGGTGACTTAAGTTCATCAAGTTCTCGTCAGAAGCGGCTCTGGTTTCGTTAACACTTTTGTAAGGTCACTTCTGACAAAATATAGACAATTCAAGTCACCCGAGATCGCACTAAATAAATCTGTTTCTCATTTTAACCGGGAAATTATTATTCTTTTTTAAATAAGGAAGTATTTCTAGAAGAGCACAGTACACAAACATATGTATTCTTACCTTGCTTAGTTTGGTATTTTGTTTCAGTTGTGTACAATGCTGCAGATGAAACAGCAGCCAATTGCACTCTCTGTGCACACCTAATGACTGAATAATATTCCTGTACGTTCCAATAATTATTGAATAATTGTTGAAGAGGTGGCCTTATTTGTAAGAGATGGCCTGATAGTGAAATAGCAGGTAAATGCGGGTTTTAATTGAAAATTTGGAAACAATTCGCGTCTTCAACTAAACGTCAGTTTTTGACTTACTTGCACAATAATCAGCCCGTTGCAGCAGCACGTCAAGTGTTTCAGCATTCCAATTGGCTCGACGTGTAAGCGGCGAAGGATTGTCTACAAACCACAGGTTACACGATGTAACATCAGGACAAATCTGATTATTCTTTTCAGGGCAAGTGTCATGCGCCTTAAATGTTGGTGTTGCTAGCAATCTGCTGCAGGAACATATCTCGTCAAAGCGAAGTGACCATCGCATAGCGCCGCCATGAGATGGGTCGGGTCTCTTCTTCAGAAAGCAGACATGACTCTTTACGACAACTGGAAATGTTAAAGTGACGGGGAAAAGAAAAGTTTGTTTGTAGGTTTTCCATTCAATTTGATTCCAAAAGAGCTAAATACAAAAGCTACTAGCGTAACAGTATTTAATTCCCGATAGTTGCAGTAATGGTTAAATACGATTACTTAAATATATAGTTAGTATATATAACGGCAAGGGTGTTCTTCATATATTGCCGTACGGAGATGCTCAATCCGAAGTTCAAATACTCGACCATCTCTATACCTATTTTTGCCACCCATCAGTATACCATAAAAAACCACACAATTCTGCACATAATTGGGTGCTTTTTAAGTATTTTTCCCTCAAAGCACCCACTTTAAGCATGTTTGGCGCTTTGCTCTGTGATGAAAATCCACATATTTAAAAGCATTTGTTAATTTTTGAGAAAGGACAACTCAACGCGCTGCAACCCTCGTGCATATATCAAATATTACTGCACTTAAATAATAATTGTTCCCTCAATACATTCTTATCGTCAAATTTAAACTGGAAATTAAAGAAGTAAACTGTAATAGAATAGTAACACAACCACTGTCTGTGTGCAGTTAGGGAGTTTGATAAAATACTTAAAGGACATTTTAAAAGGACAACTCTGAAATAATTATTATTTGGTAAAAATTGATGATATGCTTGGTTCATATTGACAATTAATTCTAGTTTTATAATTAGATTAAGCTTACGATCTGTACATACCAAAAGCGAATAGCAGAGCCCCAATCCAATGTAAAATCATATTTGATGCCTGTTACCTGAACATAAAGAAGTACAGAACAAATATTACTCGGTAGTGTAATAATAATCAGGCTAATATTGACCTACAAATATAATATTTTTGGACAATTAACGGATTGACTCACACGATATTTGTTCAGTGACCTAGAACAAAGTTGTAACAAATACAATGACTAATATTGTTTGTCTGTTTGTTTACCTAGGTTGGTCCGTATAGGACACATGCTAGTCGATAAAAAAAGGCATGGACCGTCCCAGGCTCACACAAATGCACAAGCCTGGATAGCCGCTAGGCCTTCGAGACACAGCAAGGAAAAGGTAATACAATAGAGAGAAAAAGAAGGAAAGAGAAGGCCACTCCCAAACACTGTGCAAAAACATGGTACAATTTTAAAGTTATCCCTTCGTGAGATAAGAAACTTGGTTTCTTATCAAATGCCGATGAAAGGCTTATTAACCTTTTTTTTCTGTTGGAAGGATGGGTACAACAATTCAAGGGAAGTACTAAACACGTCAGTGCTTATAGGCGTCTCTAGGTATGATAGGTGACTACGAAAGTAAAGTGCATTATCTGCTAAGTTTGCAGTTGCCTTCATGCGTTATGGCTTACATTATAGTAGTGTGTAAAGCAATTGAGATTAGTTAAATCATTTGGTAACAATGGTAAAGTAAAAGTAGGGCAAATGCTGACTAACCGTGACTTCAAATATATAGTTTCATAATAGTTTATTATGCACTCTAACGTAATCATGGCTATTTCCCGTTGCGTTTCATAGAAAAACAACAATTATATTACAGTGCAAAAGAAACTATTATGAAACTACATATTTAAAGTCACGGTCATGATTATAACATTTATTTTTGAATTCATTTAGATAAAACCGCCGATTAAACATCCATACATGATTCCCTTACAAAATTATGTCTCTCTTGTTCTTATTTTGTCTTATATTGATTAGTCACTTAAATAACGTTGCTGACGTTAATAAATGCAACACAATTTTACTCCATGTTTATCATAGCGGGTCGGTCTTTCTAGATCTCCATATTACTATTTCAATAATTATTGCCTTCAGTTAATGGCAACATCATAATACAATGTCATCAATCAACTAAACAATCATTAACATCTTTCAAACAGGCAAAGCTCTCTCTCTCTCTGAAATATTGCAAATTACGGGTTTTTTTAAACAATAGAAAACAAAGGAATCTCTAGTACATAAACTGTCTTTTGTTTACCTTCCTGGCAATCAAAATAGTGATGCAATATATCATTTGAAAGCTTATGATAAGGAGATTATGCATGTCTAATATCACAAAATATGACATGGCCAGCTTTAAAGCCCATTTTAGGTGGATGGTCTTACGTGCCTTGCAACAACTACCACGGATGAAGCAGTGAAATTAAACTATTAATTTCAGTATGTATATTTCATAATTACCGAAAGCATAAAAGCCGACCAATCAACAAGCTAACCATAATCGATATCCTGTTTTTATCCAGTATTTGTTTAATTATCTAGTTTTATTTTTCACTGAAATATCAATATGTTTTAAACCTATATTACACGTTGGCAAAATTAAGTCAAATAAACGCTGATCCATTAGCAAAAATTATAAAGAGTCAAAATGCTCAAAACTGTAAATCAATCAAGATGTTTACGTTAATACAGCAATTTGAACCTAAAACCTATGATTACAAGCTAACGGTGACAACTGTTTTATGTATGGCCTCTTTTGTTATTTAAGCACTTTAGCTTTACCAATAGATGAACGCATTTACACAATATTTATTTATCAATTATTCCAAGTTGCCAAGTTACACATATTTTTACAGAATTTTCAGTGCCAATAACTGAGGAGACGTATGCTTCCAATACCAAAAATAGTGATTGAAATAAAACTGTGCAACAAAACTATCAAGATGTTAAATTGTTTCTTTTTTTTGGTTTCATTATTGATTACTTTTTGTGCTAATGATAATTGAATGCCCCATGACACAGCGTCCACTTTCGACAGAAATGTACAAAATAAAGTGTTACATGAACAACAACAAAACTCGAGGGCCCTAGCAGGTCTTTTTCGACTTTTTGAATCGTACCCTTTTGGTTTTGCTGCCCATTTCGTAGTACGAAATGGGCAGCAAAACCAAAACATTTCGTAGTAGGTTTAACATGTTTAAAGCTATTAAAGTCAAGTAATACATTGTATCTTTCTATCTGAAATGCATGAACTCCAAATGACTGACAAGTCATTGTCGATACTTTGGCTTTTAGTTTTATAAGCTGTACCCGGAACGGTTTGAAAAAGTCATTTCTGACAATAGTTAACTAAATCATTTACGTTTAAAACCTTTTAATGAACACATTTTATTTTCTTCGATCTTCGATTTAAATTTTGAAGTATCTTGATAAATAGAAGCGGTTAAACTTTTCAGCAAAGATATTTTATGACCTTGTCATGTCCAAATTGCCAATTGCACCTCTTTTAATTTGATAGCGTATGTTATTGCCAAAAACAGAGACCACCACCAATACAACTTATGTAATTCTGTTCGAAAATACATATCCCTATGATTGTTGTCTTTAATTCAAAATTTCATTGCATTTATAACTCATTTTGGGAGTCATTCTAGAAAAGTACATATCTTTGTTTGACCCAAAGTACAATTTTTTCCTTATCCAATTCAAGTATACGTCATGATTTTCCATTTTCCTAAACCAAAATTAGCATAGTCAATGCGGAACAGGACAAGTAATTGTGGGTGATGAAACAGGAATACAACGCTTAGTCCAAAGTTATTTTGTCCGATATAACTTCATCCAAAATATTTTTTTCCAAATTCCTTTTGGCCAATTATACTTTGTCCACATAACAAATTGTCCAACCATATTCGTCCAAGATTTTTTTTGTCCATGTGTTATGTTGTCTAATCAATATTGTGTCCAAATATATTTTTTCCAAATATATTTCGTCCAATATTTATTAGTCCCCATATTATTTTTTCCAAGAAATAAATTGTCCAAACATATTTTTTACAATATTATTTGGTCATTATGTTATTTTGTCCAAGAAATATATAGTCCAAAATGTTTTGTCCAGTATCATTTGGTCCTCGTGTTATTTTGTCCATGAAACAAATTGTCTAAACAATTTTTTTCCAATGTTTTTTGGGGCCTTGTGTTATTTTGTCCAAGAAACAAATTGTCCAAACATATTTTGATTAATGCTTTGTTGGGCCTATGCTGTTTTATCGAAAGGAGGTACAGTTTCTAGAAAATAGGACACAATAATAACAATTACTATAAGTGTTAATGTTGTGTCCTATTTTTGTTGTAATTATCTTACTTTGACTCAAGAAAAAAAATTCATGTCTGTAGAATCATGAATCATAGAGGCTGTAATTAGATTAAATATCCTATACATGAATGTAGTATCTAATTTTTGTATCCTACTGGGGCGCAGTGCAACCAATTTAGTTAAAATATTCTGTAACAAGGTGGGTTAATTTTTACAAGAGTTTAATTATGCCCTTTCCAGCCAACTATGAAAAAAAAATGTGTACTACATAACAATACATTTCCTCTGGTATATCTGATGTGCTGATTCCGTTAAATGAAAAATAATTTTAACCAACAACTGGAACCAAAGCGCAATTAACCAATCATCACTTGTAAATATTTGCTGCCCTTAGTTGAGTTTCAAATAATATCCGCTAACATGCAATGCAGACAGCAGTACAATTGTTTGGCAAAACCGTATAACTGAAATGGCAAACCTATTTTATTATTGTTAATATAAATAGCATTATTATGAAGAAATTATTTGGGCATAAAAGCATTGTTGGGAAACAGAGTATACAGATTTACATAGCATTTTTAAAACTACTGTCAAATTAACGCCGAACTGTCCACATTATAATGCAATGTATTGATCAATGTATTGTAATAAGAATTGCTATTATTAACTGCAGGAGCCGTTAGTGCTGACATTTTGTGTTTAAAAATAACCCCATGAAAAAACTAAAAGAGCAATTTATCATGGATAACAATACATCAACACGTAACTAGAATTACCTAGAATGGTATGAAATAATAATTCAACTACAAAGGCATGAAACCATACAAATTGAGAGGCTAATTGAGGAATACTAATATTAATCAAATTAATGAATCTTGCATTATAAACCAGATAATGGTACAATGATCCCGAATTTAAAATTTCACTTTTGTCTACACTTTCCAATATTGTTGCATATTTAGAAAGCCCTCTCATATACAAACATATGTACAAAACATATCCCACCGAAATGGCATATTTAGTTCCAGAGAGCCAACTAATTGCAGTTTCAATTAATTGTTCGCCGGCGAGAAATTAACTCAGAAGAGTGTTTCTATAAGCAAACATTTTAAAAACTGATTGTTAAACTTTAGTGGTGTACTTGACCATATGTTAAGATAATGTTATTTGTTTATTTTAACATTTTCTTTTCAAAGAAATTATGTTTCTTTTCTAAGAAGAAAACCACACTTTATGACACAAACAATTTAGGAAATTTAAAAACAATGCTTATCAGTTATAACGGCCACAAGAATCAAACTTGATAAAAACACTCTTTTCTTCACAATGTCAGCAATTTAATGGGGATGTTGTTATTTGTTTTGACTCATATATCTTTGCACTTGCTTTTTGAAATATTTAAAAGGGTGTTCTTGACCAGCTGCATATTGGGCAGTCCCTTTAACCAAAAAAATAAATAAAAGAACGCAAAGCAATAAATTCTTCCATTTATCTTACAAATTAACAACCCATGCAGGACTGAAACCAAAGAGAAGCGGTCTCAGTACATTTAGGATAAACTGATGTTTGTTTGGCAAAATTAGTAGAACAACAAAAGTTAATTAATAGGGTGAGCAAAATACACGCACCTATGCCAGTCAAATATGTTACAAATAGGTTTTATTTTTCTAGATTTCAAGAGGACTCGAAGATGTTTTTTAAATCTAAATTTGTTTTCAAATACATGGTTTATCTTTATATGTTGGTCCATAAATGAAAATAAGACAGTTATGTGAAAAAAAGGATGTAAATCATATGAAACATACAAAAGGATGCATATTTGTGCCATTCTGATCGCATACAATTTGAATAGTAGGTGTTCACAAAATAAAAGTGAAAATATAACATATGGATCAAAAATATTTTACCTCAACAACAAAACATACATGAACAACGTTTTGTGAAGGAAAAACACTTGAACTTAATTTGGAAAAGGTCAAAATAACACTTGAATTAAACATTTTGAGTAAACTGTATTTTTGAACAAAATAATATTTGGACCAAACACTTTTGCACAAAATACATGCTTAGAGGGTTCTTGTAATGATCAACGGTTCAAGTTAGAACCGTCCGTCACCAAATAACCCTTTAAAGTTCTAATCAGTGCATTTAGTGTGTGTCAAGGGTTCATAAACGGCATAAAAAGGTTCTGTGTAGGTTATTTAGAACATTTACTGGTTCTTACAAAAACCCATTTACGGTGCTTAATAGAACCTGAAGGTTGCTCCCTACGGGACAAGCCTTAGCACCTTTTAAGTTGCTTAATTGAACCTGTTTTTTTCTAAGAGTGTATGTTAGGACCAAATAACATGGGGACCAACAAATGTTGGACAAAATATGTTTGGACAAAATATTTGAAGGACAAAATAATAAAGGGAAACATAATAATGGACAAAGTCACACCTGGACCAACAAATATGAGACGAAATATGTTTGAATACAAACTTGGATGGACAAAATAACACGGGGACCAAACAAATTTGGACGAAACATGTTTGGACTAAATATAAGATGGACACAATAACATGGGGACAAACATATATTTGGACAAATTGTTTTTGGACGAAATGATTTTAGACAAAAGGTATTTGGACGAAACTTTTTTGGACTAAACGTGCTACTTCCGATGAAACGACGAATCCGCTACAAATTGCGAATGTGAAAATGTTAAGTTTTGCACAAGTTATTTTTGTAGAGGAAATGTTATAACACCAGGAGTCCTAGATATCGTCTGTCTTTCTTATACAAATACACATACACAAATGTCCTTCAAAGAAACAACTGATGCATGGCGTTGTGGGCCATATCTTTTTATTACACTGTTCTATGAACACTAGCACGCTCATTCTTGGGGACTCCGTGTTTTAGTCAAAATTGCCTAGGGGTTGCAACCACCCACTTTGGTAAGATCGTGTTAAATACGCTTAATGATTAACGTTAACTTATACGGTATAATGATGATCAATTGGTGATAATTATGATCCATAATCTAATGCCCGTCTTTGTGAAGGAAACTAACGACAAATTTAAAGGCGTAAAAACATTTTTCCAAGGCATAATTAATCAATTTGAATATATGTTGTATTTTGATTCAATAAATATTCAACTTACCCGTTG
Organism: Ophiopholis aculeata; assembly: GCA_032273385.1. NCBI lineage: Eukaryota > Metazoa > Echinodermata > Ophiuroidea > Amphilepidida > Ophiactidae > Ophiopholis > Ophiopholis aculeata. The sequence continues at coordinate 550 of JAUMTS010553258.1, read as the reverse complement.
TTAAACAGTAATGGTTAAAAATTGGATCACATGGAATTCGCCGGTATAACTGTATGGAGAAAACAAAGCAATTTAAGTCAAATTAACAAGACATGTCCTCTTTTATACCTACACAAATGACTTATTTTCTTGTTGTCTAAAGTTTGGCTTGTATTAAAGGATTATATAATTTCATGATTCTTAATACTGTATATATATAAGTCGGTGCTAAAAGGTTGACTTGAAATTTGAAAATTTATGTTTGTTTTGTGTTTACATGTTTAAAATATCTTGTCCTAAAGAAAGACATTAGCTTTCTTGAAAAAATATGTAGAGAATTTAGCCACAACTCGAAACAACCGAAGTAGTGTGTTAGAATTTAACAGTCCACTAAAATATGTTCACAAACCTTATGAACTTATTGAGTATCCAAATAAACATTATTTGGCTTACAATGAAGGAGAAACAAAATACAGTTTATAATAATAATAATAAATATAATAATAATATGTATTTATATAGCGCCACAGCATTACTATGATCACAGCGCTTTACAAAAATCTTAAAGACT
>JAUMTS010552147.1:0-13064 GCA_032273385.1 Ophiopholis aculeata | reverse complement strand
CCCAATGCAAGCATTGTCGAGAACAAGATGGATATTCATGTTATCATATGGCTATAATTATAATCTCTCATCTAACAAACAGAAAACTAGCAGATCACGGCATCGAGGACCACAGACTAATCATAGTAGCGTTTGATTTCGTAAAACAATGTGTGTTGGTTTGTTACCAGTGTTTCTGGAATTGCAAGTTATACTGATAACGTAATTATCCTTCGTCATTCCAAGACTGTAAAAACTATGTAACCCACAATAGAACAATATCATATTCCTTCTTGCCCGCTGCCGTTTTAAACAGATTTCAAATGTCACAAGGCAAGTAATTATCTTAACAGACACAGTATTATGTCGTATTACGTGTGTTACTCTCGACGAAATCAAGCGTGCCTATAAAGTCTATATATCAAAATACAACTCCATCCCAGCAATTTAATTAGACCCAGATTAATAAATGTTTTTATGTTGAATAGAATTATCATAAATATTAGCTAATCCTAAAAATAACTAAAGAGGAGCATATTGTTAAAATCACTCTAATATCTAGCTGTAAAGCTACAAAGTCACGTCGGACACTGATGATGTATTAAATAGAGGGAGCATTGTACTAACCGCATACAAAATGTGGTAAAGATGTAAGTTTTGGAGGCTAAATATGAGCTATAATATAACACAAAAGGCAAGAAGAAAGATTCCAAATTTTAATTAGGTAAGTCCATGGCAGTTTTATAGTTTGGTATTTTTCTCTAAACAAGTCCCACTAGTTTGAGCTGACAAGCCTCGCCGAAATCTAACAATGACCATGTGTTGACAATAATTACAGAGAACAGATCTGTTAGTGCGTCTTTGCTCATGTTCTAAATTAAGCAAAACATTATTGAGGCGAAGGCTTTAAATATTTATACAAATATGGGTCAGACTATGCGTATTTAAATGTCTAGACTACTTAAACAACATACCTTCTTCCGCAGAAAGTATATATAAAAGAACCGAGTGACAATGACGTGTTTTGCCGCGTTCAATATCAATGTTTTACAACTAGCTGCACAGTATTCGTTGAATAGTAAGGCAATTAAATCGTTGTGATAAAGAGCACACGATTAGTATGAAACAATATCATAATTGCAGTTAATATATTAATTACTTTGTAGTTCAAACTAAATTAGGTGAAGGCATATTGTGACCATGTCAACCTCGTCCGTAATTGAAAATACGATTTTGATCTCGAATTGAACTACTTCAAACAATATTTCGTGGCTTTTGATTACGTTTATAATGACTTTATGTTATATTTCTTAGCGAAAGATTCACGACAACAGCAAAAAAAAAACAATATATACATAATTAATGCACAAACTTATATTAGGTACATTGGTTTCTACTTTCTTATTTTATTTAATAGCTAGAGCTCTTACCTTGAATTTTCGAAAGAATAATTCCATTTTAAATGTTACCTATGTTGAAGCGAAGGTGGGAGACTCACAAACCGTACACTGAAACAATTAAACATGCAAACAGACAACCTAGAATGCGAGACCACGTGAATGGTACTGAATCGCCCCTTTAATAATATAATTATAAATGAAAGAGAAATGAGAGCGCATCGCAAACTAGAACAGATAATACATAACAAGCAGAAACGGATAAACCCTAGAAAAAAATATGAGGATATCCGCCTCTGCGAGGACTCGAACGTCAGGCGCTCTACCATTACGCTATAGAGGCTCCTCGATAAACGAGGCTGCAAGCAGTGTAGCATTGGTTTAGAGCGGTCATCGGGTATACAAATACAAACACACACTTCAGTAGTACAGGATCATAAAGATACTATTACCATTTTTAAACTGCAATCAAAGTTTTAAAAGTTGGAGTTAGCTGTACTGTAGTATTCTGATACAAGGGATAACAAGGTACATTTAGTCTTTAAATCAAATGATACTGCTCTAAATCCGAAAACAAAATCCTTAAGCTTCCATATCATTCAATGTTTCGACAGAACACATATGGAAATGATGTTTCAGCGTAGATATTTCACAAACATGCTCTTATTTACAGATCATATAAACATTTACTGAATCGTATAAGAACGGGCCGCTCCGCAACTAAATTTACATTAGCCCACATTGATTCCTATGCGCACACAGTAATCGGGAGCTTGAAAAGGAAAGTGAAAGAGTGTGGATAACTCATTAACAAAGTTTAACATATCATTGTCCTTTCCTATATTATTACCATCATATTCCTTGTAATATAATTCCTTTGCCTTTTGTATGTCTGGTAATTCAAATAAATATAGAAGGCAATAGAGCAATAATGTTCATTTGTCGTTTGGTGCAGTGTGAAACAAATCTGTGATTTGCCATGTCGTCAGTTAAGTTTTACAGAGTCCTGGCATTTATATACAATGTACTGCTAAAACCATAAAATCATACATTAGATGTAAACTTTAATATAGTGTTGGGGCTTCTTACAATCTCAACAACTGTATAACTGTAATCAAAGCCAGTTAGCTTTACACGCATAGCCAAAGAGGTAAGGTCAGCCAATTTAATACAGTATAAAGTCACAGTCCCTGAGGCACCTTTTAACTAAGCGTGGTTGGGGTCTGTACACGATATTAGCGCAAGGTGAGAAATCAACATTCCTTACATTTTTTTACTTTGACCTGTAGAACTCGTTGAGATTTCAACAAATGCTTGAACGTGAATATGTATAGGTTGTAAACAAACATGTGCAACATTGGAAAACATGATCATACCTCATGATTATTAATTAAAGTAATTAAGATTAACAACGTTAAGAACATTAAACAACAACAGCGAACTTTACGAACATCATTGTTCACTACATTTCAAAAATTACAAGATTACGCCACTAAGGCACTCGGCACTCTTTCTTTTGTCTATTTACAACTCGGTATAAATACAATAAATAATTAAGTTTACATAATAGGTGTTGAAATCTTATTTTCTTTTTATCAACGATCTTAAAGTGTTTAATAATAATAATATACAGACATAAGCGACATACCTCAGTGGAGGTCTTAAATGTCACATGTAATCTCGTGGGCCTATTGTGCACTTTTGTACTGGGGTTAAGGAAAACAAAAACTCTAAAGAAGGGGATAATTACCCTACAAAACAACTGATATTTACATCTGATAATCTGACCATATTCGAAATGCTATTATATTTCACCATTTGTTTAATTACCTTCGTTGAGATCATCAGAATATTCATGAACAAATCAAACAGTTTACCCATACCACACCTTTTGTGATGAGGGAGTCTTGTCACATAACTTTAATTTATTGCTGCTTCAGTATCATACAGTTATGGAAACGAGTAACGAGTTAAGCTTCATTTCGTTAGAGTATCTCATTCTTTGCGTATTATTTTGACACTCATATAACAGGTTTAACTATTACAATAAATGTGTATTTAACTGTTTGCCCTTTGTAACTTTGCGACATTTTTAATTAATAATCGAACATCAATTTCATACTAAATCAGCTATAGCATGAGCTATTCTATTTCTAGTTTTTTAACCAATCATTAAACATTCAAATCATATTCACTAATAGATTATTTATCTTCCCTTTCAGATTAGATGTCATGAATGCTATCTCAATAAATATAAAACAAACTAAAAACACGATAAAACAGCAGGAAAGAACATGCTCGAGTAGCTATAACTTGTATAGGCAATGTCTGCTGAATTAATAACTTAAAACCTTAACGAACTTTATAGTATATGTTCATACCCGATGGAACTCAGCAGGGTTGTTTTATATCATATATACATATGGAATTTCAATTACAAACGCATTGCTTGAACTGAAGCAGTCATTTGTACATCCGTGTAAAGAAATCCTGTTAATCCATTAGTTGCAACTACAGATCGACAGATGTCACAAAATTTACTCAATTTACATATATTCTATAGCTGCTGCTTTTATGAACTACTCAAAGCACAGTCAATAATGTGGCTATGAAATGGTGCGGTTTCCAGGAACTCTTTGGAACATTTAGTGCACTTGAACATCGCCGTGGTCTTAGCCGTTTGCACTGCCTCCACTGGTTTGGATTTAGGCAACCCCAGTGGCTGCTTTGGTAATTCTCGCCCATGTATATATATTTTGTGCTCTTCTAACAACTTCATGCTGGCAAATTCGTCATTACAAACCTTGCACGAAAATGTCTGGCTGACGCTGGCATGGGTGTTCCGATGATACACTAGCTCTTGAGGAGCTTGAAATAGTTTAGCACAAATTTCACATTTGAAAGGCCATCGATCGGCATGGAATGAAACGTGCTGATTCATTTGCTGGAAAGTTGCAAACACAACATTGCAAACATTGCAAGTAAAGGTCTTCCGAAAATCCATTAGTTCAGAACTATCCTCCTTCCTTTTCTTCTCAGTGTGCGAGTGTAATGGGAATTTCTGACTTAAAACTGGACCTTCAGTAGATCCAGAGCTCTGAAGCATAGTTGGAATGTTCAATAGTGCAGGATGAGAATGTACATTTTGGTTGTGTGCAGAGACAGGTACAGGCTGAGGTGGAAGTACCTCACGTTGCCTTTGTACTTTGTTGTAGTCCTGATGAAGATCTAATTTCCTCTTCAGGTTTGATATCACATCAGAAGGCTCTTTCTTGATTATCATCTTCTCAGTTTTATTTGCGAAGGTTTGGTTTGCACTTGGGTTTGTTGAAGCCGTTTCTTTACAGTGTACCATTTTGGAAGCACGTTTTGTGATGTCATGTGTACTAAAACTGGCTCTACGTACTTCCTGAATTCCCATGGAAGACATGTCAATTGGTCTTTTTGTTTTAAGTGGGTTGACACTGCGACTCGATTTGTGATCTAAATGGTGTTTCTTTTGCACCTTCGGTACTATAAGATTAGTTGGTTCTTGAATTGTGTGAGATATTTTCTTTCGCTCTCTTTCCACTTTCTTCTTTCTAGGAATGAATGGATTTGGTTTTTGAGTAGTCCTCCACGGATTCGTCATACCAGATACATCATTGAGGGCTGGCACTTCTTGATCAAGCTTCCTCCCATAAGTCTCATCATGGGTTAGATTTCTTGCAGCAGGTGGAGGGCCAGTGCGATTAGAGGATACTCCCCACTGTATCTTCGTAGAATTTGTAGTAGACATTTCTGGTAGATTAAGTCGAGAAGGGTCAAATAACCGAACAGCAATACCAGAAGACGATGATCTTCCATCAGTCGTGGTTTTGCGTGCTTTTGCTTCATTTCGCCACCTGTTCAATAGTTTCGTTTCAGACTTGAACGTCTTATCTCGGCAAACGGCAGTCTCCGAAATTCTGGAGCTTTTGTTAGCGATTGCATCAAATGGCTTTTCAACCGTGTAATTGGTGTAGTGTAATTTTGTTCTTTCTGGTCGTACCAAGATATTATGGATGAGTCTCTTGTGTCTTCTACAGTTCTTTTTGGTTGTAAATTGCTTTCCGCATTCAGAGCATGAAAACGGTCTATCTTTTGGAAATATAGAAGCAGCATGCTTATTACCCAATAAGCTAGGGAATTTGCTAGGAGTTGTTGTCCCAATTGCCTCTTTCTTCAGCAAACTCATTTCATTTCTGTCATCTCTTGGAACCGGGATTGTTAGCTTCTGTTGATCAATCAGATCTTGTTTTTGATGATAAAACAGATGACGATCCAACCACGACTTATATTGGAATGTCCTTTTGCAGCGGTGACATTCCTGTATCTCATTGCAAACATTCGACTGGTCTTGCACATTTCTAATACTCGGCTGATGTTGAACCTTATTTTCTGAAGGCAATTTGTTCTCGACCACTGAATAGGGTTGGTTGATACTTGAATCACCTGAGATAGCATTATAACTTGCTCCAGCTATTTGGTTCAGTTGGCTGCCGACTAGTGAATCACTGCTTATCTGTTGGGGAGACTTTGTTTTAGCTTCTTCTTCATAACTTTTAGATCTTGTGCGTATTATTTCCCTTTTGCTGATAATATATTGCCTGAATTTTCTTTCTCGTTTCTCATGGGTCCTAATAATATGCATTTTCAATTGAAAGGGTTTGCGAAATTCCCTGCTGCAGATTTTGCAGCCGAATTTTTTCTTCTTCTTTTTTACACGTTTCAATTTGCTTTCTTTGTTTGACCCTGGGGCACTTTCATTGTTATGTAATGCATAATTTTGGTCATTATCTACCTTACATACTGTATAATCAACAATCTTGTCATTCTCATTAATTGATTTACCTAGTTGAACATCGCTAACTTTCTCATGTATTGAATTGTCTGTTTTGAGAGTGTCACTCCTCTTAGGTTCTACATCGTGTCCAAGGACATGACATGGCATATCGGGCTCTTTAATGGACTTAATAATCTCTGGATTCACGATTGATCTTTCAAGAGCAGATGGTGTTGTCTCTTGCATAACAGAAAGTTCCGGCATGATTTCGTGTTCCTTTTGGCGAGGAACGTCTTTGCAAACTGTTGCATCATGAGATTGGAGATTGTCTTTCAGACTTTGGTCACTTTGCGCATTGCTTTCCTCATGTGCGTGTGAATGTTCATCCATTACCAATGGTGCAGTTACTACCGACGCTTGGAAACCTTTCAAATCTTTTGACTTTATATCGCTTGAACCTTCACTTTTGATACAAGCATCATTAACATTATGGGATGGAATTTGTTTATCTGAATAACGGAGTACATTGGACGTCTTCGTTTCAGATTTAGCAATACCGCTCTTCCCTTCATTCACTGCAATACCGCTCTTCTCTTCATTCACTGCAATACCACTCGTCTCTTCTTTCACTGCAATACTTTTGTTCTCGTCTTTTATTAAATATTTCTTTTCTTCTTTTATTGATATACCTTTTACTTCAGTTTTAGACACAGTGTAAGATGTCACAGGTGCTGAAAACTGATCCTCTTTTGGGAGTATCGTAATCGGGCTTTCAGACACTGACTTCACGGCTTGGTCACATATAGTCACCTGACTGCAGAAATCGTCACTGTGAAACTCCAATTTTTGTGACACTGGATATTCCGATTTGTCAGAATCTGTTGAATGATAAAAATTAGTTTATGAATTTGCAGTAATTTAGCGATATGGCAATTACATGTATTAACTTACAAACCGTTTTGATGAAAACCAGGGTAGTGTGGCTCAACATGAATCATTTCGTAGTATGATTCTGAATGTTATCAATAATATTAATTACGCTGGAACGTTAAAATCTAATGGGTTTTAAAAAACTGGTAAATTTAAGATTTAAAAGAAAACGAATACTTGTTTAACTGTAATAAATCTTTCGTTACCTGTTTGGTAAGATCTCATCTTCAAATCAGCATCCAGACGTATATCCAAATCCAAATGGACCTTCAACTTGATCTCTGCCGACAATGGGACAAGTCGTACAACAGGTTCCCGGCTTCGTTTATCGCTTCCAGAGCATTGGCTGGTTGCAATAACTTTCTGAATACTGTCTGTCAACCCAGACAGCTTAATGCAGGCTCCTTGAACAACATCAACGACAGTACTGTCCTTAGAAGTGTTGCTCTGGGTAGTTATTGAGATTTCGTCTTTCCCGTTAGATGGTTCAGAATCGCGTTGGCGATCCTCTGCAATTTTAGATTCATCAGTAGATCCAGATCCCTTTTTATCAAAGACATCACTCTTGGACGACGTATCGGGTGCAACAGCCGACTTTGCTTTGACATCTTTACCATCAGTTGTTGTTCTTTCTTCTTTGTACCAGCACAGTAATTCTTCTCCTTTAGAGATTTTCTGTCAATAATACAATATAACTTTTATATTAGCGATTACATATATAAATGTTTCAATTAATGCTGTTATTCTGTAGTACTACCTTTGTAAGATTTGCCTTGGTATTTTAATTGGTTAACGTCCATTCGAAAGGAACTATTTCATGGAAAAACAAAGTAAACTGTATTTGTTCCTTACAAAAACTACACGTAGAGGATACCCTTAGTATTACCGGAAGGCTTGGAAATGTCTGTGGTGTCTGGATTAAGTTATATAAAGATTATCTGAGGTGGGGAATAGGGCGAAACAAGAATTAACAGAGTATCAATGGTGATTATTTAAACAAATAGTTTACTTACCTTAAGACTTTTATAGAAAATTTGTTTGCCTTTCTGAATGGCAGTCATATTTTGCTGGTCATAATATCTGGCGGTCTTCACATATCGCATCCAGTTGCCTTTAGATGGATCAGACGCGTCAATAGTAAATATCCTACGACCCTTTGGTCCACGTATCTGAAATGTATCACAAGATCGCTTTTAATTGTTCTTGTCAAGTGTACAGAGACAGAGATCCTAGTTATGTTATGTGCATGCGTTAGGATTTTTGTGTGTTGGTGTGAGTGTGTGCTTTGATATAGGGGCTAATATTTTTTCTTATGAGTCTCCTTCACATTGAACCACAGGATTTAAAGAAGATAAACTGTTTTCTTGTTGTGAAAAATATAAATCCATTACATACAAAAACTTGTGTGGATAACATAAGTTACACCAAGTTCTTTTTCAAAAACCTCAAAAATTATATATATATATTATTATTGTTTAAAAAAAGACAACGAACATCCTTTAGCACATATTTTGACTATTTTGAACATCTGCATGCCATAGGACGGTAATATGTCAAAGGCTCATTCTTTTGATATCTATGCCTTTACCACTTATTAGCTTTTTTGCAATTTGTGGATAGCTTACGTTTTTGTAGGGGTTTTCATCAACACAATGTATGTAAGTATCATACATTTTTTATAATGATATATTTGAAAGGACGCAAAAACCTTTTCAGCCATTTATGTTACAAAAACACCAACACAAGACACTAAATTAATAAAATGCTCATCATGATATCACGATTTTATTGGCTCTAAACAAATTGACATGATTAGTCTATGAAATCTCTTTCAGACAATGCTGTAAACTTCTCTTGTCACAAAAAGTGTTACAGTGAGTTGGATATAATAACCTGTGTTCTGTGAATGAATAGGGAAAATGTACAAAACATTCATTACATTGTACTGGTATTTATAAATAGTTTGGCTTTCAATAGGTATTTACTAATTATCGATATTTATTTTATTTTAATATATTATTTTTATTTATTTGTTTTATGTTGGTTTGATTATCTTTGTAATCAAAAATATTTGGGCATACGATTAATGGCAAAATGACTTTTTTTGTTGAATTCTCTAATAACATTGGCTTCAAGATTTAACTTAAATGATCGAAACAAGAGCATATTCCAGAACATCTCAGTACTAGTAATAAATATACTGACGTCTGTGAAAAACACATAATATAATATATTATTGCTTTCAAGGCCCAGCGTTACAGTAACATACAGCAAATATTATGATACCGTACTTTACCTAATTGTCTATGACCGTACTTTCCTAAAGTTTGTTCTTTTGGTGTTCTTTTCAAACGCCTATGCAATGACCCGTACAATTTTTCAGTTTTAATGCATGTCTACATTCTATTTGTTGTGAGATTAAATCATTAATGTATATATTTATCTATAATGTGCTAAAGTGCCAGTTACCATGTCCTTGTAATGTCTCTCTTGACTAAATGTAACAATTTTATACATCATTGTAACAAAGCTCCAAAGGTCGTTTAAATATGTACATTTATACAAGTCCTGTGCTCTGAGTTTAACATTTATAGTCAAATGTATGTGCAATAACATGTCGCATGTCGGGCAGTAACCCGGGGCAGTAACAACAGCATTTGACCGTGATCATGGTGATCTTTGACAACGATACATGACGAGACCGTTAAGCACATCAGAACACCAGAAAGTCACATGTGCGTTTTACACTACACTTGAAATTATTGGAAATCAATCGGAAACTTTTAAGCAGATTTTGCAATCGATCTTATCTGGGACTGTTTCGAAAGGGATAACAGTGACCTAAGTGACGACTTTTGCAATATTTTTTTTTTCAAATACAACTAAGAAATGTGAAAATAAAAAGCATCTTCTGAATTAACATCATTAATTGTTGACTTACCTCCCAAGAATATGTACCATCAAGCACTTCTGCAAGTCTCTTCTTTACCCCCTTAAATGGCCCAAACAATTCGTCTTTCTTGATGACACATTTGGACCACACTCCTACAGAAGAAAAGGCCATTGTTATACTTCTCTCATGGTGTGTCCTTTTGTTCAAAAACACTAAATGCCAGTAATAATACTTAAAATGATTTTAGTATATTAATCAGATTTCCCTGGTACTGGTATATCACATATATCATCATCCATGTAATTTAAGTTATAAGTGCATATACTATTTACAATTCAACGAACAGTAATTAACTTTAAACATAAAATAAACTGTATCTAACAAACCTATCTTCATCTTGTTCGCAGCTGAGGGTTTAAATTCAAATTCTGGTGGAGTATTGATATTCTTCGCAACTTCCTCCATTTTGAATCAATGTCTGAAAGACAGAAAGCAAAACCAACATATGATATATATATTCTTATCACATGTAATTTGCTTTAAAACTCCCGGAATAAGAGTATTACATTCATTTTTAATTATCAATACAATTACATTATTGTGAGAACAAAACGATATGATTCAATTACTACATGTAGTAAATGGTATACTGTACATGCACTAAACAAAAGTCGTGATTCGTGACCACAAATACAAGATCAATTAAATTGTGCATTCACGTAACAACGTTGACTAATATTAAAGCTGGGTTCATCTACACGCACAGCATATAAATCAAACACTATGCAGGGTGTGGCGCGTGGGTTTATGGTAATGATCAAATAACAGATATCAATAGTGTTACACAGCAAGCGATGTGCCCACTATTATACATACCATACATATGGTGTTATACTTTAAGTTGATTAGCAATTTCAGTATAACATTTAGCCTCAATGTCATTCTGATAAAGGGATATTATTTTCACAGTTCATACTACATGTTCCTAACAACAACACTTACCTACTTTGTGTTAAGCAAATCAATACCGGTATCACTCAATATCATTTTCGTGCATACATTATTTATAATAAGATCCAGAGTGCTCCACACCCTGCTGCGGCCTGCGGTCCATAGGTCACTCTATTCTAATTCCATGTTTATTTTTCATGTCGCATATAATTAATAGTAACACAAGGTGCAACGTAACAATGCCAATATTCTAGTATTGATATTGCTTGCCTTTGTCTTAGTCATTCAGCGTACACACAGGTTCAGTCATGTCCGTGGGGCGTAAAACTACACAAATGACTCCTCGTAAAGCATGTTATTTAAAATGAAGGTCACTAGTCGAGCGTCCGGTTTTATATTTCATGCATGTACATATGATATCGTACGGTTGATGGAACAGAATATTTACGAAGAGGTCAGCAGGAACACTCCTTTCCGTTTCACAATAAATCAACTTATCTATCTTTGAGTCGACATAGCTATAGGCCTTGTTTCGATTAAACATTTGCAATATACATAGGTCCCATTTGTCTACTGCTATGCCAAGATATACTTTAAATGTTTAGTTTAAGATCTGCTGAATTGCACGGAGCTGGTATTTATATAATTGATTACGCAAAAGGTAAACAACGTTTAAAGTAACACCACACTTTGGTAACACGCTATCGGCCACATGGTGTACTTTATTATAATGCAAAGAGATGTGCTTTTGTTGCTGTGACGATCGATCTTATGTTTAAATCTGACTATTTTGAACATCTACAGTAATAAACTCCAATATATGATATAATATGATGAGTGGGTCCACCTAACACCGTAAACTTCAACGTGCTCTTGCACATTTAAAAGAAAAACATGAATTGCCTTACTACTCGAACCAAATTTGGGAAAGGTCTACCTCAATATACAAACAACTTGTATAGCACTGCAAGAACAGGAACAAGTAATAGTAACCAAGATCATGTCAATAAAGTCCTTCAACGTTCTTTTCATTAAGTTTTATCAAGATTTGCCCTTACGGCCCTAACTAATACAGTCTGCGTTCATAAAATCGTTTTTATCATTAGCAAGGGATATGACCTTAATATGTTCACTCAACCATAATAAGTTTTTGTTGTGTTTCGCGTTTGCTTGTTCGATTTAATATGAAACGATCGACCGTGAAAATTATGCTAATTTATGTGCAGCACAACGTATCTACTCATAATTCCATTGTGATATTAACAATTGAAAATAGTACTGTTATTGAACACCCAAATTAATAACTTGATATCCCCCCGATTTGTTATAGGGGGACCACACGAAAAGTTTTGTGATTTTTTCAAACAAAAGATCTTGAATTGGTAAGTGGATTATAGCTTGATATTTCATCAGCCTTGTCAAATGCTTTTGATGCCGTTGATCATTGACAAATTATTCACAAACTGAGGAAGTATATTTTCAGAAGTATATTTTGATTATTTGATTCTGAAAGAAGCTATACGATCATGTGATGTCCCTCAAGGATCTATTTCAGGTCCGGTAGTCGTATTCATACATAATGAAATATACTTGAATGTTATTTTACATTACATAAACTACTTGACATGATGTTAAGAACTATACATATTACTAGAAATATTTTTAACAATCAGAATTATTTTGCTATTGAAATAATGCAATGCTAGTCACACAATTAAAAATAAATTTATATTCGGCAAAAATGGCTTTGGATGATGAATCTTTAAGCAAACTCTACAACTGACTATGTGTTGAGATGTGTGTAATGTTTTAAATATATATGGGAAAAGTGTGTTATTTTTTATATTCCAGTTTCTAGGGAGCTCTTTTCCATCTTGCTTCCGTCGCCCCAGTACATTTTCGTGAGTGGTTGTTTTAGTCGACGGTGCGGGAAATAATGGGGAGCTCCGGAGAAGCTATTATATTGATTTTATAATATAATGTTTGTCATTTAATAGGGGCAGTCCTTGCTGGCCTATTTGGCCTTTTAACTGTCCCTCCATAATCTGTTTTGTGAATTATGTATGCCTTTGTATGTTTATGATGATTATGGAAATAAAGCCGAATGAAT
>JAUMTS010551036.1:0-13067 GCA_032273385.1 Ophiopholis aculeata | reverse complement strand
AAATGTTGGGTCCAAATGGACCCCCCCGTTATGCACTAACGGGAGTCAAGTAGACGTTATGCACTTAAGTGTTAAAGCCCCATATAGAGCGATTTCACAAGTTTCTATTGAATTTAAAGAATGGTGCATTCAGTCGGAAAGTTGGACAATTTACTAGGACAAATGCTACTGATTTTGTATTCAGTAAGTTACGCTGAGCCGAAAAGAATGGAATAAAAAATGCGACCCGCAAAGAAGCTTTACAAACTTTAGTTGCCTTTGGCGAGGTAGGACCAATCAGCGATCACCTCGCTGTGTTTACGGTGTTTATTTTTCATCGTTCATGACAGCTGTATTCACGGCCGGACTCTACCGCCACTCGTACAGTGCAAGTATTAAACAGTACAACAAGAAGTCATGAGCATTTTGGTCTGCCTACCCAAAGCTAGGAGGAAGGAATACTATTCGTGTGGGTCTTCCTGTTGATAACAATTTACCTGATTTCAGTGGAAGAAGATCATATCTAGGATATATACTGTACTTATGTTTAACCTTCATTTCATAAACTTTTCCACAACACTACAGTGGTGACATGGACGATGTGGTATGGCAATCTTGAAGTTGAGTGAATGGTGAGTTCAGCTCAACACGGTCGGCATAAATAATACAAGCCGCGTGTCGTTGGTATGGAGGTATTTTTGACTCGCCATATATCACGAAGGGCAAAGTTTAGACAAGGCTAACATGTTTTCATCACTGACTGGAATTGAGTGTTCACTGTAAACAACGGAGCCGTGTGATGTGTGAGTAGGTTGGATTTTAGCGACCAGCTTATCACATATACTGATTGATATGTAGACCAAATTACAGACTAGACGCTGGTACATTGTATCCAGGGCTTGAATTAATCCTAGTCAAGTATGTTGTTCTTGTTTTTACCACTAACAGATGTCACGAACAACCCACCATTTTCATCACTATCCTTTGCATATGAACTTATTCTTACTTTTTCTTGTTTATTTCCATTACAGAGACCACTGTGTACAGCAGACGACACAAGAAACACACCACCCTTTGACACAAACATCCCACCACCATCCTCCTGTTGTATCGTCAACAAATTCTTCTGATGCTACATGGAAGGTAATGGGGAGTAGGCGTCCTCTCTGTGCGGCGAGGTTTCTGCAACCAGTTGCGACCCTTCTGCAGTTCATGCTTGTCGCCTGGCTCATACAATCAGGTAAGCTTATTCTAAATAGAATTGTAGTGATATCTAAATATTTCCATTGAAAGATCTAAAACATGATTTGTCTTGGCGTGGGTAGATGGGACCTAAAAATAGTATCATGTCATACACGTTTAAGTTGCATCTAAATGCAATCCAAGGACCAACATCTCATGATGATGATCTTCCACCCTCATGTGTCCACTTGTCTACTTGTTACTACCACTATAGTTGGTTTTGGTAGTATACTTTGTATATGGAACATTTCTTCCAGATAATCTTCCATAAATCAAAAGTCATGTTATCCACAATATGTTATAGTCCAATGTATGTTACGTTCACCAAGAAGATAAAGGCATATGCTCCATCTACAACGAAAATAAAGGCAACCATCTTGAGGGGTCAGGGGTCATGATATGAATACATCTGTGCATCATTGAGATGAAAATGTCATGTCAATCAAGATGTTGGCTCTGATCATAGACTATAAGAGATCTATAGTCTATGCTCTGATATTGCAGTGTTTTCAATTACAAGTTGGGTCAATAGCCTGAAGGCTTGTGGTGATCTCCAGGATCCAAGTTTAAGTACTGGAAGATAAGAACAAATCCCTGGTTTCACATACATATACCTGATGATGGTATATAAAGTTCACGATGAAATGATATCACTAAATGTACATGTGGAAAATTTGGGAGTATTAATAATGGACCCATCAAGTGCAGTTTTACTCAATCATAAAAAACAAAAATCATTGTCGAGCCATTTTTTGGAAAAACCTAAATAAAACACGTAAAAATGTTTGCTTACATAATACATCGAATATAATCATTTGTTGAACTTACATCATTCCCAATGACTGAACTTATTTGTGACATTTTAAAGAGTTAGTTTAAATATGATCTTCTAAGTAAGGGTTTGGAAGTTGTCACTAGACAGGATATCTGTTCCTTACATCTGAAAAACATGCAGAATGGTATGTCCTCTACAAAATAATGATAACGCACTTCACTAACATTTGGCTGCTATGTTTGTTTTCTTTTTCTCCAGTAAATTCCACATGTGCAGCAGTGAAACCTTGTTGGGAAGCCTATGCAGCAGCTATTGACACCTTAACCCCAGCCCCAACTGTCCCTTACTGCAAAGCTCTTCTAACTTACAGCAAGTGTGTTGGCAGAATCAATCCTCGTCAGTGTCGCGGTGACCTCTCCTTCCATTCAGTAATCACCGGAATCTCACAATTACGGAACAATTATAATTGTACCGCTATCCTTGCGCAAGATGCGTTAAGAACTGCAGTTCCTCCTACAGCAAGACCACCTGTGGCAGGGCATTCTCCACCATCAGGTGTTACTGAGAACCCTACCAGAGTGACACCACCTCGATTGGTACCTGGACAGTGTGAATATAAAGGGAATCAAACATACAGACATTGTGGGTTATTTGGAGATCCTCATTTGAGAACGTTTTATGATGAGTCCATGACCTGTAGAGCTGCTGGTGCTTGGCCTATGGTTTTTAATGAATATTTACATGTGCAAGTTACTAATGAACCGTTAATTCATGGATCAGGAGCAACTGCTACTGCCAAGGTTTGTATTGTTTTTGTTTGTTGGTCTGTACATTTATTAATTTAAAAAGTTGCATTTTTAAATGAGACATGATCTTCTTGCTTCCCTTAGTGATCCCAACTTGCCGCTTATAAAAAACGGTAACCAGAGGACTGACTCTTGTGTACCTTGCTTTAAGTTGACAGGTTGGATCATTATGGCAAATGACAGGCACAGTGCATTGGGTCACTTGGGCTATGTGGACCAAGACATATCTTTGCCCAGGTGACACTGAAAGCTGGCTTGACCAATGGCTTACCCAGGGACACATTTTTACCCAAGAATAAAACGACACAAATTTGACTATCTAGCTGCAAATGGATCGACTAAAATAATAAGAGCAATATCTTAAACTTGGGAACTAAGTATTAGTAGTAGTAGTAATGCAAACAAAACGAGACGTCAGTTTTTGGAATAACCCTGCATCCTACATGTAAAATAAGCAGTTTTTCTGTACGTCCAACCAGTTCCTGGTCCAACGTAGAAGATATTAGATATCTATACTTATTTCCATGGTCGAAAACATTGACCTGTATGCTGTAATGTTAGGCAGGGTCAGTGCTAGTGGTCCGTGTAAATATTGTATATAATTTATTGACGAAACCACCAAACGGACATGACACTGACCAGTGATCAATTTTATGATCAAACACTAGAAAAATACTGATAGTTAGTTACCCCATCTTTTACAATAATATCCTCATGAAAATCAATTATAAACGGATGTGTGCATGAAGCCATCAGCAATAAGAATAGCTCTTATCAGCTTTCCATAAACGATTTTTCAATATGAAATAAATATCCAGCGATTACTGTAATACAATTGATGCAATTACAAGGACTTAACAGATGAGAAGTTTCATAATAAAACATTGTGATGCATGTCATTTTCTACTTATACATACTTTAATCAAGGAATATAAAATGATAGCAGATTATGTTTCCTCCAAATCCTTATTTTATAAGATAGATCAATAATTATTTGTGTATGTAAGTGTAACATGACCTTTCTGAACACGAATACATGGTATTTAAATGAAATCTAAAATAACTGTTAAAAAATAAAATGACATTATTAAACAAAACACGTTTTGGATTTGGATCGTGAATTTAAAATTACAGAATTCCATGTTCGATGACATTGTAAGGGATGGTCTGATTTAAAAATGTATTTATCTGATCCGAATGGAAAGCAGCTGTATAAACTGCAGCATTGTGTTTATTTACCATTCAGTGTTTGCGTGGTTCCCGAATTCGGAAGTCCTGTTATTATTCACATTTTCAACGATAAACATTCGGCATGTCACAATTCAATACAGTCACAATTAATATTAATACAGTTTCATAACGTTCATCACGTCTAGGGTACTCTAGGCCTTGGTCCTTCATTACCACATGGTTTCAAATCCTTGGAATCCGATTTAATGGCTTTTCTCCCGGACCTTTCTTTGTTTAGAAAGTCGTTGAACATGGGACCTTGCTTTTAAAATGGACATAATATTATACTTTTCCATACATGATATTGTTGGCACTATTGTGGTATAAACAATCGCGACTTAAATAAGTGAGAATCAAAAGGCGTGACAGAGCCAAGCAAACCGGAAAATTAAAACTACCAATCCTTGATGACCTTTTCACATTAAAAACCCCTAAGCATGTACGTCGAGTTCAAATTCTCATTGTATGTTTCTATGGTGTATACACCATGCCATCATATCCATGGTGATGTATGATTATGAACACTTTTCACAACACAACCTTGAACCTGATTATTTTGAATTTGACCAAAATGGCGGCGGAGGCAAAGTTGTACGGTCCTTTATAGTGATTCTTTTAGGCGTGAAATTAACCCGTCTTAAAACAATTGAAGTTGCTTTAAGCCATTTTCAATGTACCGTGGTGAGTGATTTTAATAAGAAATGCACAAAAGCTTGGAACAAAACCTGTTTCTGGTCGAACTTCAATCGGGAATACCTTTGTTACAGGTACATCGCCACAGGGCTTCCCTTTCTCCTATGGACTGATATGCAGAATGAGGACAATATAAATGCAAACTTTCAAGTCAAATCACTAAAACACTTTTGCCATAATTCAAACATAGGTTACTGCATGCTATCGAATAAAGAATGTTGTGGCTTGGAGGTCACATCGGACACCATAGACCCTGCTTATTATCTTTAAATGACTAATTACTTTCTTGAAGTGTTTGTTAATGATCGGGCACCTTGTTTAAAAAATAACGACTCGCTTCTTAGGATGTTCAATATTCAGCCTACATTTATCTAGGGTCAGTCTGCTCCTTCCGAGTCCCATTATATCATTATTAGTATTATAGTATAGCTGAACCAAGCTATAAAGCTTTGCACTGAACTGCAGCCTATAGATTAAACATTAAGGTAAAAATGTAATATGCGCACTTTTAGTAAATGGGCAAACATTCCTATGTATTTCTGTCATTTGTTGACATAACAGCTATGCGTACTTTTCAAGGCCATGTGGGATTAGTTTTGGTTTTTAGACTTCTGTACATTATGTTACATCCCTCCCTCTCAGGACCCGATCCCATCATCGGGTTGGCTAAAACATGGCAGCTGAAGATCAAGTTCCCCATCTTTGGTTCCGAAGCAGTTTTCAACACCTTTCATGATGCGAGTTCTTTGAGTTCTATTAATAGCATGTTGCCCAAAAGGCGGTTGTGATCTGTAGCTACCCGTGATTCTATAAATGCTTGACGGAAGTTTTAATTATTCAGTGTACACAGTTTGGTTTTCCAAAAGGATGGGCTAATGGAATATGCATGTAATGTTCGCCAAACATATGCCATGTTATTCAAAAGCCTCAAACGTACCGTGTTGTTCCATGATCAGTAGGTATCGTATTCGAACTGGATCTTAAAACACACGGTAGATGGCGTGCGATCGCCTGGTAAACCGTGACAATTTTCCAGGTATGGTTCTCATGGCATGCAAAAGGAATCCTTGCACTCACATCAACCCAAACATCCCAGATTGTTCGCAAACCTGCATCCCCAGGCATATCATCATCATATGGCTTCTTTTAGGAATTCAATCTGGTAACATGATGAGCCATCAACCCCTAGATACGCCTCATCCGTGGAGTCTTGTTTTGCGTTCCCAAGCTGGTTCTCTTTACCGACAGACTGTGGAATAAATGTTTGGCGCGCTTTGGCCCTGAAGGGGGGATATAGGTCTGAGAAAAAGTTAAAATGAAATGCTTCGTGTGACCAATGCAGTGCATTCTTGATGGGATCTCTGATAAACAAGACTATAATTTTGTTTATTTGCATCAGGAAACATTCGTCTCGTTTGCTCTGGTCACAGACCCTGCTCTGGTCCTGCTTCAGTTTAATGTAGGACTTTCATGACCTTTATACCACCGAATGGACTATACTGCGTCCTACGTTTCCCGTTTGGAAGGACTTATCATTTGACCCATAGTACTGCACTGTTGTTCTCTCGGTATTTTCAACCACGCTTTGAGTCCGACGACAACATGGCACTGTATAGGGAAATCAATGTTGTTAAATTCACAATCCTGACGTGCACTATATTGTTGTACTTTTCCTGCATAATACCACGAAATTATGATAATACACAAGCAACCCAATACAGTACCTTATGTTTCTTTACCTTTGCCCCCGATTATTTCTCGCTTGGTTGGAACACAATTTCGTGACTATCGCATTTCACGGTTAGACGAAAACAGGCGCGCAATGGGGCAAAAGACGACTGGTTAATGCGTGCGTTTTAACACCTCTGTTCGAGCTACGGCGTCTGGCCTAGCGTGAAGTGACCGTGCCATCTTACCAAGGTTAAGATAGACATGCATAATTGGCCAATGTTGGTTGCATAAACTAGAAATAGTCATACACCGTTTGTTGACTGCTGTATACAACAGCCAGAGCCAGAATCAAATCCAAGTTCAGAATAATTAAGTAGTATAGTAGCGAGCTGTGGTGATTTATGCATGTTTGATGAGCCTCCTTAGAATAGCGGGAATGTCTGGAGTTTCCTGTCATTGCGTTGCTCATATTGGATGGGGTCATTGCACTTGACTAGAGAGGATATTGCCATGGTCACGGCAACGAGTAATAGTGAATGAAATCAAACAGGCAATTCAAGTTGCATAATTTGGGCATCCATTTTAACAACAGCCGTCCAGCTTTGTAGTCTGATATTGTGCCCAATTCTCTGTTTAGTAAATACCTCCATGACGTGTGATAAAATTGTTCTTGACTCGGCTGTGTAGCTCGAATTCTGCAGAGCTTGGTGAGCCGAATTGGTAATTCCCGAAGTCAAGAAATGTGATACGTATCACCGATAAATTAAGCGGGGTAGGGAGGCGATGATCAAATTTGCATGAGAGATATCTCCTGCTATATGCCCAATTGCCCATGAACTTGCTAGGTTGTTTAATATTGATTACGGGAACTGATAAACAGGAAATAAAGTTGATTGTGATCGTATGCATTGTGTTATTTATTATGTGGTGAATTTTCAGTTTACACCATGCGGTATTCGTCATAAATTATATGAATTTATGATCACTGTTAAAGCTAGTGCTAAGATATAAATAAATCAACTCAACACATACATATTTGTTTCATTGTGCCTGTATACACTTGAAGATGTAAACAGAGCGTGGTAAATTATTCCCACGTTCAAGATACCAATAATATCGTGTCCATCTTATTAATTAATGCAAACATTCCAGACGCGATATAAAAGGTAACATTATCTAGCGGGGCGAAGTGTTGCTGATCATCACGATTGCTTTATTTATACGTGATATAAGTTACACCATCCAACACTGGCTGTTGTTTATCAAAATAAACGATGATAAATGTATGGAGACGGCTATATGGCAGAATTTGTTTGGGTTTTATCGAAGCCAAGTTTAATATTACGGCCATGGTCATGGTGTGAGCTCAACTTGTCGTCACACTGGGGAGACCCCCTTCTGGTTTCTGTCGAAAATGGGGCATGTGCCGGTTATTGGCACTGATTTCGGAAAGAGTTGATGTTCATTTAATTTCCAAATTTGTAAATGGTAGTAGAGTTCAAGCGCATAGATGATATCAATTTGTCAGCAACTTCAGCAAGTGTTGAAAATCCTTTTGGAAAACAGCAAGGACATTTTCTCTCGTTTTTCCTGTTCATTGTCAATGATGGTACAAGACTTCATCATATTTCAGAAGATTGTGTATGATACTTTGCACTGGTGATTCACATCTTGATCACCCTTGTTTCTATCATGGTTCAAAATAACATTGCAGATGATCAATATCAAAAGCTTTGGGGAAATCGGGATGTCCGATCTGTGGTGTTCTCAACTTCTCATACATTTTCTCATGGCTGCAATCTGATAGTTAAAAGGTGACAGTAGTTCATGCGACACAATTGTTTTACCAATTTGTCAACAAGTCTGAGACTTTATCAGCAACTGTCTCATTACATGGTCATTCCCATAGTATTGGTGCATAATTTCATATGAACTTATTCTTCATAAGTCCTTGTTTTTTTAATGATTTAATTTGTTTTTCTTAGCTCTTCATCAAGCATGGCCTTCACATATTTTGTTGAAATGTTCGCACAATATGTATAGCCCGGGATGTATAGGTTACAGTAGTATAATTTCAATTCTTCACAGATAATTTTCAATAAAATCAAAAGTATTATTATGTTTTTTCGTCAAGCGTTTATCTGGCATGGTGTGTGTTGGGTGGGGGTGTGTAAGGGGGGCATGTTTATGTGTTTAAAATGGATATATACATATTTTACCACATGTTTAAATCTTGCGTTCAGTATACACAGTGCAATTGATAAATATGTTAATTATATAACATTTTAAGTAGAATTCTTGACTAAATATTTACCCATTTATTTATTTTCTTTCTTTGCAGTTATCTGTGATCATCAAAGACTACGACGGTTGTGCTGAGCGTAAATTATACTCTGCCCAAGCTGGAAATCTTCCCGCTTACTTTGTGGACGGGACTCAAGATGCTGGATTTGGACACAGTGTGTTAATTGCTGAAATCGTTCCTGGTGAACATGTGGAAATACATATTAAATATATCTCAACTGTTATTGTGATACGGCAACAAGGACAGTACCTTCAGTTTGCAATCAGGATGCCACAAAATCTCATTCACAAGAAAGACACAACGCAGTTTTGTGTGGCAGGATGTCCACACAAAGAACGAATTGATTTCAAAGACTTCATAAAAGACTTCTTAACGGAGAAATCACAAAGACAATCATCAGTTGCCCAGTGTCGAGATGCGACTCTCATCGATGACTATCTCGACTCGTGTGTGTTTGACTTGCTCACAACGGGCGATCAAAATTTCACTAAAGCAGCTCAACATGCCCTGATGGATGTAAGTAGATTGCATCCAAAGGCATCAGTGGTTCTTCAGAACAGGACTAGTGTGTTTGAAGATGAGGATTTGTATTATTCGAACACAAATGGTCAAAATGGCGCTGTGACGTCATCAAGAACTAGTGCGTTATTAAGACTTCAGCTCGTTTTATGTTTATTTGTGCTGTTACTAGTGCGGCAGTTAACGACGTGTGGGACGTGAGGACTTCAATGAAGACAGAGCTATATAAAGATTTGTACATACTATAAAAATTATTATGGTGTACTATATACTGTAAATTTATTATATATACAAGACTTTAAATAACTTCCAAGTTATGCCATACCACCGTGATAAAAAGTACAAAATGTACATATGGCTAAAATTATATTGTATGTATGTTGCATTGAGACTATGGTGCACTTTTGTTGCTGAAACAGAGCTGTGTTTCAAAGATTTGATATTAATATTGTGAAAGTATTTTTCTCAAGGTACAAAATGACAACCCTTCCTTTTCGTGAAATGTAAGCCAACCTAAAGTGTTTATTGTCAAGTTGCTTTTATGTTAAAAGCTGAGACAATTTAGAACTACTGGCACTTGTCAAATTTTACCTAAAAATGATCATGATTATTCCTCAAGCTCCCATATAGAAAATGAATGTTCTTTTATCTTTATTACACTTGATTATCTTATTTTGTTTCTTTATGGTACAATTATTTGAGCATTTGTTACATCTCAATCTAAAAGTACAACAATTCAATCATGGGTGGAAAGTGAAAATGACATGATATCTGTATAAAATTAAACAGACCTGCTCAAGATACGGTTTTTAAAATTAAAATTCACCAGTTTAATACCTGTACTGGAATAATTTCATGTTCTATGTGTTGCCTAAGGCTTGCTAAGTACTGTTATGCAACTTAAAAACAGTTACTATAAATTTTGCAATTGCCTAACATGTTCCAGTTTTGGGCAATGCTTATTTCATTTCACTCAAGTGTAAATAAGTTTGTGCACTGTGTAATTGGTACCAAGATTTACTCCTAATGTACTTTTGGGGAACTAATTTTGCAGCTGTTTTCATCTGACCTGGAAGTAGTCTAAAGGTCACAGAGGTCAAGCATAGTTGAATTGGTCATTGTGGTTGAGTTTTTTGTCAATGTTAATGTACTTTATGGGATCTCCAAGCATAGTAACGTTTTTAACTAATTACCACAGAAAGTTGACAGTTTGCATGCTAAAATAACACAAGAGACCAAGGTGCGAATTCCATCATTGTATCAGTAAGCAATGAGGCCAATCATTGATTTCAAAATGTTTCATTTGCGCCAACCAGCGCAGTGGCAACTACCACAACTGAAAGCAAGGTTTACCTTTGATTTATAAAATTATTGTGCAGTAAAGCCAAAATGCCACTTTTACACCCACCATCCTAAGAATGTGATGGTGTTTTTTTCCAAATTAACTTTTTTTTGGTATGGTTATTCAAGACTTGAAAAACCAAGAACAAAATTTAGAAAGACCTACTAAACACCTGTACCACTCAAATTTGAAGGTAAAACAATTTTACGACTTGATTATCTTTTATACTTCTGGCAATTGCATATCGATATAAAATGGTGTTCTACTATTTTTAACGGTCAATACACTTATAAATTGCCATCATTGATGACTCTCATTTCATTGTGTAGTGCAATTTACGACTTTCAATTTTCTGTGTGAAATCAATAAGAAATCGTTCATATCCAGGGTTAGATGTTATTGTAAAATCCATAAGTTAGCACTTTCATCTACAGGATATTTTATAGCTAATTGATTTTGTTCAGTTTGCTTTATTGGGTAACTTTAAAAGAGAGAGCAAAACAAGTTTCTTTATGCGATGGGTTTATTTTATGTGGGCAGCTGTAGGCTTACAACTTTTAAGGAAATAGTATGGTACTTTCAATGCCACCAGAGAAGATTTCTAAGAAAAGGTATACTTTAGGTCCAACCGCTTCATCAAGTGTCTGATGGAATAAATCACACCATGCATTTACTGAATGGTGCATTTATTCCACCATGCACTTGAAGAACGGATGGGACCAAAGTACAATCAACCAATTTCCATTCACAACATCTCTCTGGTCTAGGTAACAGATTCCAAACGCAAGTGCACCAACTGAACTGTTTATTTGTAGTCTGTCATACACTTGATGAATAGGTCAGACCTAAAGAATACTTTGGCTTTCCTTGCTACAAAATGTACCTTGTACATGAACATTTTTTTCTTATGAGTTGTAGAAAATATAAAATGTACCTTGTACATGAACATTTTTTTCTTATGAGTTGTAGAAAATATAAGTGCTATTAAATAGCAAACACATTTTCTCATTCTCAAATACTGTAAAAGTGGAAATTTTGTGCTACATTTATTTTTCGCGCTAAAACCAGCAAGTGCAAAATAAAAAGACACAAATATTTTTGTACATAGGTCTATGTTATGAAGCTAAGAATTGCAAACATAAAAACAAGCAACATTTTTTCAAAATATGCAAAGCGCGAATAAATTACATATGCGAAAACTTCCACTTTTAGAATACTGAAGGATATGTATGCCATGAAAGATGAACATTTTAGGGTGTTGAGAAGCTTCAGATAATTAAAGTGTTTTACTACAAAAAGTTCAAAAGATTGGAAAATCCATCTCGGTAGATAAAGGAGTTGTTTCCTTATTTATGTATTCTTACCAACAACTCGCCTGGCTGTGTACAATTTCCAACTTTGTAATCAGAGAATGGCTATGGTGCCCACAGATCATGTATCATCCTACAATTTATCCAATAACATTGGGATAACCCTATCACAAGATCAAACTTTACTACAAAGCATCAACTTAATTAACTATGACATGCTTCCCTATGGTTTCACACAGAGTCTGTCGCATAGAGTAGCTCAAAAACTG
Organism: Ophiopholis aculeata; assembly: GCA_032273385.1. NCBI lineage: Eukaryota > Metazoa > Echinodermata > Ophiuroidea > Amphilepidida > Ophiactidae > Ophiopholis > Ophiopholis aculeata. The sequence continues at coordinate 926 of JAUMTS010551036.1, read as the reverse complement.
GAGTAGGTCTATGAAAAACTTACCGCCACGGTTAATTTGAAGACTCGAGTTTGAAATGCCAGTACTTGTGCCAAAAGCGCTGTGTGAAGCCATTGGGTGTCACCAGGTATTGAAGTCATAGAGTTAACATGCCTGGAATCAAGTTGCACGCGTCTAGAAGAGATCAGATTTGACACTGATATGATTACTCAAATCCAGAAGCCTATCTCAAGAACCGCTGCCCTAATAATAGGCTTTACGGTACTTGTTTGAATGCATTACAATTTCCGAATCTACAAATAGCGATGACAATTTCCAGTTTTATTTTTTTATGAAAATCTTTGAAAAAGTGTTGTTTTGTTTGTTGTTAACTTTGCAAAGAAAGGATTAAACTTGCTCTCTGGTTTTTGTAGTCTTTGTCCTTGATATTTGAACTTAAAAATCAAACAGGCAACAAAATGTGTTAAATAATTTGTAATGTTAAACTGTTGATGTTGAGGTTCTAGAATTGTTTTTAAATTGAAGCTCTTTTGCCCTTGCTTTTTTTTTTGGTTTTTAAACATTCTATAAGTTCACGTTACTTGCAAGTTTAAAAAGTGCGAAGTGTTAAATTTCAATCAAACTTATTATGAATTTCAAGTGAATGTTCAACAGTTAATTTGTAATATTTGCAATGTCAACAAACCAAATATTATGCATAAGGCAGCTTTATAATGTTTGTATATACAACCTGCAAACAAAAGAAAGCTGCCTTATTCTTTATATTGTGTTGTTGATGTTATAAGTTGATAGCATGTGTTATTTCCACGATATATTTACCTACCTCTGTTATCTCCCAGTTCCAGGTCATTTTGTACCTTGTAAAAAGGAAAAGCAAGAGAAAAGTGTATTGGGTCATTCCATGCCAACTCAGACAGGGGTGTACACCAGACCTCATGGATTGTTTT
>JAUMTS010549925.1:0-13076 GCA_032273385.1 Ophiopholis aculeata | reverse complement strand
TGAATAAGTGATTTTAATGGGCCAGAAAAAAAAATCAAAATTTGACTTAGGCCATTAGTTTAAGAAGGTGACGATATGTAATATAAATAATTTCATAAGATATCATATAAGAACATTGTATATGATTTTTTGTATTCGTAATAGATTAGAACACACAATTCTACTGTAGGTAAAAGACAATCTGCATATCATATCATGACAGTCATATGAACAGGACAGGTGTAACGTGGTATTTGGATCGGTCAACACTATCACATGCTGCCGGAAAAATGATAACATGATATTGGCTGATATATTGACAAGTTCATAAAGCTAGTTAAATACAATAAATCTTGATCATAAAAGATAGACTCAGTTGGCATTCAAAACAATCGTAAAATGGATAACTTTTCATAAAATTACCGAAGCAAAAAGTTAAAATCGAAATGTGCATTTATTTTGTGGGTTCTCGAATGAACTTGAGCAGAAGATCAAGCGTGTATTGCAACAATATTAAGTAATACTATAATTGCGCCTTAATTGTATTGCCCCTGTATAAATATAGGCACTGCGCCTTGATATTCCTTACATTCCTGGGGATGATATGTCGCGCGTTATAAAAACCGAAATTTATTTTTTTATTTACATAAACATTACTCAAAATTGCGACACTTTCAGCCATCTTTACCTAGAAGTATAGGCAACATATATTTTTCCGTCGACAATTATAACAAGCTTTTATGATGTCGTCTCTTAAAGTGTGATACCTACATTACACGTCGATTTATGTCGTGGTGTTACGCTAATGAAATATACAGTGACAAAAGCAACCATGCATTAATAAATGTGTCTGGCACCAAGGTCTATAATTATGGCACAATTGGAACATCTTGTTCTAGCACGTCTACTTTGAATAATACGGGGCAGTAAGTACGTATGCCCCTGATGTGTAAACTGGTAAACCTTTTTACATATTTGTGTTTGTTTCAACTCTAGCTTCAGGCTGTTTTTAAATATTATGTTTTGGCATTTGAATGTAATTTTTCTTAACCATTGTTGTTGTAGTTTATAAGATATATTATTATTGTGTACAGTGCACTGTGACTCTTAACGGAGTGCGCTTCTTTAAAAGTGCCTTATTGTTATTGTTTTATTATACATTTGTGAGCTTTTCTAAAGACAAGGCATCACCTTATAACATTGTCATGATAAATGTACAATTTGCGAGTTACTACATGAAATTACTTCAGATGTTACAACAACAATGCATTGTAAAGTAGAATATTATATGCAATAATCCTTCGATTTCAGCGCATACTTTGACTAATAGCTAATTAATCATACCATATTCTAAACATGTTCATTAAAGTCAGTTCATGATGAGGACGAAACGAATATTTTTTTTCATTTTTTTACAACAAGAACAATCAATTTATACATATTACTTTTGTCATAGTTGTTGAAATATTGTTCAGTAAAATTAATTTAGTAAATGTGCCATTTGTTAACAATTTAACCGTCAATAATTTCAACTGATGGTTGACGGTCAAAGTATGTCAACCTTTTAAGATAAGACACGCACCGTGTCTGTAAGCTTGATTCTGTCTGTATTGTTAATACAATGAAAACACAATCAACGTGCGCCTCCTCTTCAAGACCAGACCGTATATATCAAACATTATCATTATGTAAACAAACACGTAAACACGTTAGGAAGAGGCCGGAAACCAGAAACACGTATACGAGGCTCGTTGCATATAATTTGTTTAACTTCTCTGTAATTATTGTAAGCTAATATTGCGGGTTTTTGTTTGTCTTTTGAAGAAAACATCAAAAACAATGCCATGGACACAATTGGGTGTTACAGTTTGTTTGAACTAATTTATGTGACTTTTAATTCTGAAAAAAGATAATAAAGTATGATGCATTAAGGTATTACAAAAAAAAAATGAAATTGCACTTTTTGATTATGTGCGTTTTGGGCACCTGGTAAAAATACGCGATTCACTACGCAGTACTAAATACTGCTGAAATGACGTACCGAATAATACTTTCAATAGAGTGTTGCCGTAACTAATGCTAGAAAAAAAACAGGAAAACTAAAGATGATCTGTGTTATAATGTAGTAATACAACTTAACAAAATCAGTTTGATCAAAATAAATCAAAACAACTTCCAACTCAATTTATTATAATATAAATTTAGTAAAACTGTTATTGCTCGGACAGATATTAATCTCTGATAAAATGACAATTACGAAATTCAAAAGAATATCACAGTGGAAACTGTAACAACGTATAGAATACCATGGTTCACACTCATGATTAATTTTACAATATTGACTATTTTGAGGTAGTGTTTTTGCATCCCTTGACAATGTCAGTGTAATATAAATCCTAAATGTATCTTCATTATATATGTTTAGTTTTACGTATAGTATTTTGCATCAGTAAAGATGTGTTTCTAACATGAATTGTCCGAACTTACTAGTTTCGTAAAAACATTTAAGTTGTTTTTTATTCTCGCTCTAAAAACATAAATAATAATATTATAATAATAGTGATAACTTAGCTTTTATATAGCGCCATTTCTAAAAAGATCACAGCGCTGTTAATTATTGTTATTACGCTGCCGTCAGGAAATCGTAACAGTCATTTCGCATTAATTAGAGCGGTTACATGTCCAATACACGCTCTCTATTTGCACTTAGATTGTAACATTTCCCATAACAGCTACACAATGCGGTGGAGTCGACGAAGCAATCAAGATTAAATGTCTTGCCCAAGGACATAAACACGTTGGCTGCAGCGGGGCTCGAACTCGCGGTCTAAATAAAATAGATGTATGGTAGACTTGGTAGTATGATAACAGGATTCTATAAACTAGTTAGTATTATGCAAGTTGAAAAATATGCAGGTACTCTCTAAATGTAAAACAACTTGAAAGAGTGAAAAAGAGGTGAAACAGAGTACATCCTTTTTTTTAAGTCAAAAAATTACTAGATGGAAAGTCAATTTTAAGAGTAAAACATTGTCATCAAATATCTCCTTTTACTTCTTACATAGTGTGTTGTCACTCAAAAACGTGTTGCCCCTCATTCAACCCCTTGAAAGAGGGACATTTACTCATTTACATTAAGAGAGTATATCTACTTCAAAGCATGGAATTGTTCCTCGAGACGTTCACACTTTTGACTAGTACAGATCCGAAGCAAGCGTATGTCCCAAGAAAACAAATTACATTACGCTTACTGACAAAACTAATTATCTTTGAAAACAAAATCCCCTAAAAGGAAAACGACTTAGGTTTGTACCGCTCACTAGGTACTGATTAACTGTTAGGCGGGACTGTTTTCATCTAGTTGGCATAAGAGTCAAATGTACCAAACGATAACTAGTAAAGATTTCTTTTAACAAATCTACTTAACTTGTGAGATGAGTATTTATTACAACTGTATAATCGACCTAAATTATTGTCATTTGCTCCTATCTTGTATGCCGTAGAAAATAACTGTACACTCTTAAATATTGATAGACATTACGACTTACATGTCCTTACTTAAAGGGGCACTAACCATATTTGAACAACCTTTAACATTATGATTTGGGTTAAATATCTGTACTCATGTCAGAAATAATTAATATTATTTTACACTTCCGTGTGAAAAGTCAAATCAAATCAAGGACATAGCTAAATATCTTTTTTAGTTTCAAGTTGTTATTTCTAAATCAGAAATACACATTTTCCTGCATCTTATATAGTTGCTACTAAAAGTATATGTATAATGAATGTATTCTAATGACCGATAACGTGGGTATCATAATGTAGTTACTCTGTGGGTACTTCAACTTTCAACATGGAGTACCTTTGTAGTACATTTAGATGTAGCAGTACTCAGTCACTTGGTATAATTTAATTTAAATTATGTTGGTGTACCTATTTAGGCTCCTCCAAAGTTACTGCACATTTACTAAATGTGGTAGTAGTTTTGCCGGTCACGAGATGCTTGCTGTGTAATTGAAATCACTGTTTGGCAGAACATCAATCAATTTACTTTTCAATTAAACCAACACACTTGAGAACCTTTATATTCAAAAAGAAAGTATTTCAACAATGGGAATACATTTATCAGAAATAACTCAAATCTAGATTGGATAATCGACGATTCAAAGAAAGTTGCACTACGCTATACCTTTATAATAATAAGAACTATACCATATACAATAGTAACCTTGTTAACATTTACTCTTAAATATTGCATGATACATATTTTGCGGACTTTCAGTAACCGATCATTTGCATTTAGTTGTTATAAGCGAAAACATAACGCCCAAACGTATACCTTTTTTTAAATCGAGCTTTTGCAGGATACCTAAATCATTCATACTCGGCTAGGCCTTGATTATAAATGTATTACCTTTGTCCTAATTAGCCATTGAAACGTTACTGCGTTGTTTTTCATTCCCTTATTATGTATTCTATTATAATGTTTACAGATAAAACAAAGCTTAGCAATATGTCAGGATAAAAACATCAAACAGCTAGCCGGGTCACGATCAAGCAATGTAAAATAATTAGGTGAGAAAGGTATTGTATTTCTTTCATTTACAAATTCTCAAAAAACATTGTAAATAGTTTTCAGCTAGAACCCTCTACTACGTTTCAATGCTCTGAATAAAAAAGTGAAGTATAAAAACCCTTTATTTAAACTGAAGGCATGTTGAAGTATGGAAATAGGGCAAAGGACTACTTCAATATGTCAAGCTGTGAACTAATCTGCATAGATGTATTGTAGTGTTTTATTCAAGGGATTCGTTGTAACACTTACTTTTGTGCAATTAGTGTTCGATACATCTAGGCATTTAAAGAGAGGTTTTTGAGGGATAATTGTAAATTGCAATCCTGTAACATGATTTACCTTAATGTGTACATCTCCAATTGAATGTAACTAAATATTCTGCCTGTGAGGTAGAAACTGACAACCAAACACATTGGCATTAAATTTTGTTAAACTAAATATTTTTGAAGATTTAAAGGAAATGGCGGTAACTTCATGACCTATTTTTGTTATGATGCTTCGAGCGCATGATAAGTTGCTTTATAAACAGTCTCAACTATATGCCTATTTAGTTTCAATCATCTTATATGTTGACTCGTATCATTGCAAAAAACTCTTTTTTAAAAACTTATCCAGATTTTGTCGTCAAAAGGAGAAATCCAAGACTCTTTCTGTTTGTTTTTTTGCACACAGCCGACATTACTGTATTAAATAGGAAATATACACGTATGTAACCATGACTAAGATGTTGCGACAACATGTATGTCATGCTGTCATATCAGTGAATTATTCAGTAGCATAGGTAACCATGTATCAATAATTATTTATGGCTAGAGGGAAAATGCTATTAAATAATGTATCTCTTTTTTAAAATAAAACGAAACTTAGGTTGTGATCACATACGTATATGACAACTATGATTAGCCCAAAGCGTTTGGTCGGAGTAAAAATTCCTTTAATTCGAATTTACACAGGTCCAGTAATGTACAAGTGGGTAAATGTCAAAAGCATGAAATTGTCCGGGGAAGTTGTTCGTCGAATTAACGTTAAGAAGGTAATAACTTAAACGAAAGCATGTTTGTTACGATAAATGGGCACCCATAAAGTGTGATTCATTTCGTTTTAAAGGTAGGGTTAAACACGATAAAATTAGACTAAGCAGTTATATGATTTAGTCCTAAATCAGTATTTCGGCAAAATTCTTTCCTACCAAAAACGCAATTTAAAAGAAAATTGGGCAACTTTCTGGAGAGACAATAATATTGCATTTAAGTGAAAATCTCGGGTTACTTCACCATACAAGTGTTTTTAATATTATGTTACGTCAAATGAATTTGACAAAAGCATTAACATTTTTTTTACTAACTGGAAAATAACTCGTAATAAATGTATCTATTAGTCTATGCACAGAAGTGCATTGTACTATATTTCACGCATCTCATTAACACTTTTAACACGTTAATATGGAATTCGCATTTGTTATAATTACTTCTCGAGAAAAGCGTTTTCAGCTTACCAGGGAGATTTTTCATGTCAGGAATTAGGTTAAATATCTTCAGCCTCGCCTTATCATGTCGGGCGTTAATCTACTATTTAGATTTATAATTGATAAGGTTTAAAATAGTTTGCCGTCGGACAAGCTTGAAACTGTCAAGCTTACATCAAGAAAAGCTTTGACTTCTTCAGGACAATAATTTGATTAAATGAAATGTAGGCCTTCCCTTGCCTATCTGTAGTGGCTGTGGAAACAGCGTTTTACTACAGACTCAACTAAGTATGCAGAAAACAAGCAAATCTCGCCTATCTAAGAAAGCTAAGCCTTGCTTTCTTTTTTGATAACACGTAGCTCGGAAAAGAGTCATTAGTTGAGACTACTAGGCCTAACGTTGTGTTTTCTGTTAGGATATTTTGAAAACATGGCCTTCAAAATGTTATCGAAATGTGATCAAAAATCAACGTCATTTTATCCCGGTCTTCCAGGGGCATTTTTGATAGGTGTCCTTATTTTTGTTATTCGATTATGATTATGATTGTTTTACCAACATCACTAGTGCTATATTATAATGTCTACGAATACAGACACTGCCGAAAATGCAAATATGGTCTCATTTGTATTATGTTGAGATTTTAGCGTCACGAAATCTGTTCCTCGCACGTTCGAAAACTAAAACATCTGTCTAATCAGTGTGTACAATATGAAGGTTATTGCACTTGATTTGTAGGGAAGCTTTACGAAATACACAACGGAAATTATTGTCAATAACAGCGATGATTTTGTTCTTCTTAAATTACATGTATTCCAAAAAACGTGTGACGGTGATAAAATAAGGAAAAACGTTCGTTAGTGAAAAGACATGACGTTACCCCTAAGCTTTGTTTTAGGGAATGGCAAATCCGGCTTGCAGTACTGAAACAACCATTATTATGGATAATTAACAAATACTTGCAATTTAAAAAATAATTAGTGTGTGATTTAAAAATGCTTTAACTTATTTTGAAATATTAATACGATTTCCCTTTATTTCATATCGATAGAAAATGCTTTGTCTTGCATTAATTTGGCTGTATGAGATAATGCGTTGTTCTTCGTTTGATAATTACTAAAATACTCCATAACACATAAACTTATTTTCTGTTTCGTATCTTTAAAAGTAGGTAATTTCATCATCTTCCTTTTTAAATCAAGTATATAAAGGCTGAATAGCATGAAACACATAAGAAATTGGAAAATACATTGCTTTGTCCATTAATTTCAATTTGCAATACATTTATACTGAAGCTTAAGAACATCAAATCTATGCACATGTGAATACACATTTCATTGTGGACATGTGATTTCCCTATCTGTGGACCTTCGTATCTTTAAAAGTAGGTAATTTCATCATCTTCCTTTTTAAATCAAGTATATAAAGACTGAATAGCATGAAACACATAAGAAATTGGAAAGTACATTGCTTTATCCATTAATTTCAATTTGCAATACATTTATACTGAAGCTTAAGTACATCAAATCTATGCACATGTGAATACACATTTCATTCAAGAGGACATGTGATTTCCCTATCTGTGGACCATGATACCTTCTCATAACCGGAGTGTAGTACTTCACGATATGCTAATGAATTATACAACATATTATCGATGGGGAGAATAACGGCATCTTAAACATGCAAAGTAATACATGTCTCATAAGGAAACATTTGTTTACCATTAAAAGGTAAATGCCTTTACTAGCAAAGGCGGATATCCCAGATTTTCTGGAGTTTATCCGTTTCTGTTTGTTATGTATAATGTGTTCTAGTTTGCGATGCTCTCTTCTTTCCTTTCATTTGTAAATATCTTGCCTTTTCCTTACCAACCTATAACATGTATATCTCATGCCTTTAATTGTGTTTAAAGTTGCATGAACATCTGATTAATTCACCATAAATAATTTACGATACAGTTTGACCGTTTTACTTTATTGGGGGATGTGTAAAAAACAATGCCTAAATGATTTCCATAACACAGATCATGTCCAACAGTTAGTTACTTATCATGGTCAGTCCATACAATGCAGGTTTGTGGGAAGGTAAACATGACCATCGTTTATACAAAACATGTTGAGCATGATATGTGATATGTTTATCTAGAGTTATATATATATTTTCACATGAGCCAAAATGAAAACGAAAACTAAATTTATCACTAAATTTGAATTTCCTGCAGTGCTTTTTATTTCACGTTGTCTTTCTGAAAGGTAGCTTGTATTCATGAGAAAATTAGTAATGGATTTTAATTACCTTTTACTTACAATTTACTACAATCGATATACATACAACAATCAATTACTTCTAAAATATGGCTAAAATGTTAAGCTTAAGTAATTACTTTTTTCTAAATGTATATGCTAGACAAATAAGGAAATGCTTGAGTGGTTTTTCATAACATTGAAACATTTAACCTGTTTTTTCAAGTGTTTTACAAGCTCCGCCATTTGAAAGTATTTAGGTCATTATTAATATGGTTGATGTTAATTTTAAAGTCAAAATTCAGTATATTAATGATGATGCTCTTTTTTTGCTCTTACAGACGCATTAACTGTTTCAACTAAATTGATTGCATTTTCTTTTGTAATTTACAATCGTCTTCAGAAACACGAGATATTCATTTATGTTTATTCAACTATTGGATGACTTATTTGAAATGTATACATATTTTAATTTGTATACCATCATCAAGATCGTAGACCCAACCCTAGACCTAACCGTATCCGCTATACGCGATACTCCAAATCAAGCATGCAATCATTATCATCAAGATCGTAGATATAACCCTATACGCGGTTTTCCCAATCAATCACGCAATTATCAATATCATCAAGCACAATCAAGCCAGAATAATCGCTACAATGGACCTGGAACTTCACGTAGAGGCTACTATTTTTGTGGAGAATTAAATTATTAGTTTTATATCTGAATTCAATCAACTCTTTTGCTCCATTATGGAGCGGTAAAATGTGATATAACTTAATAGGCATACTAATATACATTTAAAGTAGGATGTGCCAATTTTTTTACCCCCCCCCCTCCCCGAACTCACCCGGAAGTAGTATTTTGATACCAACAGAAAGTCTTTAATTTTCTCATTATAATCCCACAATTTTTACCTTCTTATTTATAGTAATTTTTGAGTTATTGCAGAAATTGTTGGTTTTCCTGGATTACCAGTAAATGATTTCTTTTGTATTATATAACAGCCTCACCCCCCGTGTTTCATTTACATGTTTGTCTCAAGAGGGTAAACAGGGGACCACCGTGTATTATAACTTTGCAAAATGTGTTTTAGGGGTCAAGGTCAACAAGTTGAAAGTAAAAATTAAATATGTAAAAACAGGAACAAACACCTTTAAGTGAAAACAGAAATGTTTTGTTTAGTTAAGCTTTGACAAATCTTTGACAGTTTCCAATTGTTTGTGTATATAATTCCTTTCACTTTCTTTAATAAATTGAATCGGGTATCATCCACATTATTGTGAAATGTAATTATGTCTTTGTTGAAATTCAATGTCGAAATATAAATATACTAATTAACCGGGTTTTTGAATGCATACATATTAGGGTGATTCAAAAGAACAACAGTTTTTATTTTTTTCGGGCCAACCTCTCATTTTTAAGCTTTATGTAAAAGAATAATCCGTGCCAAATTTCACAAATTGTGGATAAAGTTTAGATGGTGCTACCAGAAGTCAACATTTTGCATTGAAAGACTATGGGATTTTTTGGTCATATTTGCCACCCATTGATTTTGGCAAGTTAACATTCAATTGATAAGATAATTTTTCACAGCAATAACATCTGGTAATTGCCTATACAAATCAACCATTTTTCTCCAAAAAATCTTGTTTTTCAATTGCCAAAAATAACAAACAATAATAAACCCCTTCAGAGGGAGTACAACAATTATATAGCATTGCTTTTAACACTGACCAATGTGACACAAATATCCCCCTAGTCATTACATGTGCTACTAACATTATTGACAACAATAGCTTGTGACCTCTATGACCATTCTACCAGAACTTGTGATGCATGCCTTTGAATAAATAAGCCCACCAATGATGCACACCTGTCACTCTTTTGTACCATGGGACAACGACCTTTTTACTATTTGCCCACAGGATTAGCTGTTCTATTTGTTACACTGCACCAGATGATAGTATTTCAAAATATTTGAGGCTCTTTTGAAACCAATCAAAGTTATTTCAGTTTTTTCTTTGTTTTTAACTTGTTAAAAACAAGGTGGTGGCAAATTTGACCAAACTCACATAGACTTTTAATACAAAACTTTGACCTCTGGTAGCTCCATCTAAATTTCTTTCAATTTTTTTGAAATTTGATAAGGATTATTCTTTTACATAAAGACACAAACTGAAAGGTTGGCCCTAAGAAAAATCCACTTTTGTTCTTTTGAATCAACCTAGGCATGCATCTAATTTTTTATATCCCAATAATAACTTGAATTTGGTAACAATTATATTTGCTAAAATTGAGTCAGGAACTTGACAAGCCTCTTAGCCCAATTCTCAGTTCTCCTCCCGATGTTATATCTGATGTAAGTTATGTGATTGTACTGTCATATGTATGTGTGAACAAATAGATCATGTTTAACATGTTTAATATGTTTAAAGACAAGGAGTATTAAATAAAAACATTCTGAAGAAAAACAAGTCAACTAGTTTATATCATGAGATGAGTTTATTGTCTGGTATTCATCCATATTACAATCTGGAAAGTGAAGAAATGTTAAATCAACATTTCAGCTTACCCCTGCTAATGGTGGATTCAGACTTTATTGCTAGATGTCTGCAGAAGCTTATCTTTCAAAACAACTTGGGGCGGTGACAAATATGTGTGCACGCAACCCACAGCCATGGCAAAAGACCAGAAGACCAGAAGTCTAGCTTTTCCGCAAGATGTGTGCTTTAGAGAAAGATTAGTCCGTACAGAAGTCTAACAATTAAGTCTGAATGCACCATAACTGAGCAAATATAACCAACATGAAATTTGACAAATACCAATGCAAAATATGTAATACAGTCTCTTCTAAAAATCATAAAAATCAAATTATGCTCTCAATTTCACTGTTTTCATCCAATTCATAAATTTACTAACATGATTGTTACTTTGTGTTGTCTAATGAAAATACATGACATAAAAAATCTAGTTTGCTTAAAACTTTCCAATGGTTTTTGCGACACATCTCAATATCTGTGTTATTTTATATAATGCAAATAATTTGGATCCCAGTACATGCACAGTTCAAATTATGTGAGTGTACTACATGCAATTTTTCAAGGCAAATATCCTGGCCGGCCAGCTGATCAGCCCTCAGATCCTCCTAATATACAGTGATATCAGCATCATGTGACGGCAGCAAGCCTGTATCTTCAAATGGCTTCCTCCTGTAGGATTCGACAAGTTAATTTAAATTCATAATGACTGTCTAATACACATTGTGGGTCCATAAAAACCCAATCTCATTATCATCTATTTCTGGAAACATTTTAATGGACTTGAGCCACACACAAGTTTTTACTTGCGGATAAGCGGTGGGCGGTGAGGCACAAATTACTTGCCCGGAAGTTGTCCCGAATAGTAGCTGACCTGGTTAATATGTAGGAACTATAGCTACTATGACCATATATTTGAACAACATTACAGCTCATGAAGCTGTGATCAGTACAGTCTTATGTCTACAGTCTGGCCTGAATAGAGAATGGACGTGAAGTCTAAACGTGTCTCTACATGCACGTCCGCTCCATGTCACGATCACAATGCGGAAGTGTTATGTAAAGATGTGTTTTGACGACACGTCCATTCTCTATTCGAGCCAGACTGTAGGAACGATCATAAGTGGACGTGCATAACATTTTGAACAATAAAACAAATAATGAGGTATCACCCAAAGACTTGTCTCTCGACAGATCACACAACAAGTAACGGCCGACAAAAATCTCTAGTCGCAGCTGATGGTGACCTTTTACAAGTTATCATATCTGTTAGTGTGCCTGGCGCTTTATAGTGTGACTGGCGCTTTATAGGGTGCCTGGTGCTTTATAGTGTGACTGGCACTTGATGAGATTAGCATATGTGGCATGATCAAGGGAAGTGAGTCGGATGTCACTAATATTGAATCATAGAACTGTCATATCCCTTACCATAAAAGTCATACAATACAGCTTATTAAGTAGTACCTAAGCTGTATCTTAGCTGTATGGTAGGTTAAGGTGTATACAACTTGATTGTACATCTTATCTCTTAGTATTATGGTCTGTTAAGCCGTATGCAGCTACATTAACTGCTTACTGAATTGCTTACTTGCAATTAAGTAATACGTACTTTTAGCAGTACAGTGTGCACTAGCCGTATAGCTATACAGCTTAATTGTACACCTTAATTCTAAACAGTATTTTGCTCTCTCTAAGCCGTATTCTTTAGCGGTAAAATAAGCAATATCTTAAGCAGTATTTGCAGGTCAAAGGTCAAATCTGTTTATCTGGAATGGCAAGGTCACTAACTACCATTTTAGATAAACAGGTTGTTCAAAAAGTGCTGTGTATGATTAAATGGCTTTAAATCATGGAAAGCTAGAGTATAAAGCAGGGCCATATCATCTATAGCTTGTCTATAAGAGCAGTGCTAACATTTCAAGTGTATGGGTATGTATATTTTTAAGTTTGGCCAACATTTGTATAAGCTAGCTTAACTAAATTCATTATAATAACAAGCAGTAAGCTTACTAATATATACATGAACATATCTATCATGTAAGCTTACTGATCATACAAAATTTGCCGTACACGTGTGCCAGTTATGGTTTAACTGTTTTGATACCTCAAGCACACATTTAATGATCATCACATGAATGATGCCTAATAAATGAATTGTAAGTTAAATTTGTGCAATTTAAATTAATTGCTTACAGAATGTAAAAGTTAGAACATTTTGCTGCCTAATTTTTAAGTATTTGAGAAAGGTATGTAGCCCAGAGAGTTTGA
>JAUMTS010548814.1:0-13077 GCA_032273385.1 Ophiopholis aculeata | reverse complement strand
TGCATTATTTTGGCACCATTTCTCTCGCGTCAAGTAATACGCAGTTATTATTCTTTAAATAATGGTATAAGGTTGTGCATTAGACGAGTGGGTGTGTGTGTGGGGGTGTGTGTGTGTGTGTGTGTGTGTGTGTGAACACAATAATTGTCGTGGTTTGAAAATGGTTTAAGGCAGCTATAGGAATAATCCATTACTTGAGGAAAAAATTGATGATTTGGGACGTATGAAAAATGCTAGAACAAGCTTTCGCATACTTTTCCTTGAATGTTTACAATGTAAACTTCATATTCTTGTTGAATTACATTGCAAACAAAATCGGGAAATTGTGTTCTTTGATGATTTATATTTGCATTTCTAAATTGTAATTGTTTAACAGGATTTACATAGGTTCAAATTCTATCGACTATAGCATGTGCTTCAGTGTACTTTGTTTTGTACCAGGGTTCATTGATGAATTATTATGCGTAGTTGCTCAACCGATGTTATCTGTACGGTTATGTCAACCCCGCCAACTTGAATTAGGTAGCATTGAACCTGAAAATAAAACCTTAGAGTACAGCAATATACCTAGAAAATCAAATTAATTTGTTACTATAATATGTATTGCAATTGTCGATTGAAATTAGATTACTTGTTTAACTTTTGTTGGTGAAATAGTTTAGAGACCTGTCATTGTGTGCATATACTTCTACTAAAAATAACTATTATCATACTTATAATAATAATAACTTTTATTATTATATAACACCGGTTTGTGTTATAGGCGGAATGCGCAAATAAACCCAATTGGTTCTCTGCTGGTTGATTGGTCTAAAGGAGAAAATCGCTGTGTATGTGTTTTAAAACTCAAATTAAACCAAACGTAGACTTGTTAAATAGACTACCTAGATTGCATTTCTATCATGCTCACGTAATACCTAGACGTAGACACAAGTACAATTAATCGATATGTGATAATAAGCGACCAAAAATAAAAGGACGGAATCTACAATGTGTTCTAAAATGACCCTTGCAAAAAGTAGAAACTTACCAATCACAATACATAAAGTATAATGTTGGAGATGTTTCCTACATACACGGTTATTTTCATCAAGATATCCTTATTCATTAGGTGTGGCATTACTTAATTGAACATCGACTATTGCCTGTGCCAAAGGACTAACAATCTCTAACAAAAAAGAACTCCAAATTATGCTTCACCAAGCCTCTGAACGTGACAAGTTGAAACAAAAGGGCGAAAAAGAGTTGACAGCACTACAAAAAAACCTCAATAATGAGTGAATGAAATGTGAATTACAATTTTTGACAATTTGAAATTGCGGATAACTACTCTAAAGGAGTAGTCCTTCGTTACATTCTTTAAAAAGAGTGGAATACTGTTTCATGAGCTTTTATCACTTTTTTGTTGTGTCTGTCACTCTTTTTAGAATCTCCTGAAGTAGTATTCATAATTCAGGGTGTGAAAATTTCACTCTCTATAAAGACATTATCTCACATTTGAAACGTCCCATTTATTTCTGTGTGAATTGATCCGTATTCGCAAATAAACAAACCATAGTTACAATTAAAAAGCAAGTTATGGAGCACTTTGACAGTTTTAGTTCTGTTGCACTTTGCTGACTCTACAAAAATGCCTAATCTTACACAATTACATAACTTTTAGTTTTCTGCGTTATAATATGTGCATAATTTGAATACCTTTGTGGTCACAACCCACCTTAAATTGTGCATTTTTGTGGTTTAGATTATTCTAGGACAACCTGTACAAGGCTGTCGTACTGATAATAATCATACAATAGTTGTTTGATTGTCATATGATACATTAATTATTGACAAATGTTTCAAACTGTTCAAGGGAAGCGTGATCTTTTGCAATATGAGAATATTATTCTGTTAGGCTATACAGGTGTAGAATTGATGATTTGATTTGTGCATATTTGATAATCAGGTACAGCCTATAGACATTATTAGCTTTATTCATAATACAATTTACAAACCCTTTCAGGCGCTACAATACATGTTTGCATAAGGGGGCAAACAAAACCTGTTTATAAGACAGTTAGAGAAGTTAATCAAATAAGTTAGAATTCAATTACACCTATTGGCTATGAAGAGTGTCGTTCTTTTTCTATTCCATTTCGTATCGCAATTTTGTTTTAAAGCAAAATTGCTAGAAACAAGATGTCATCGATCATTTGAAATACATTCTTCAGAAATGAAAGTGTCACAACTAATAGCTTCAATTGCTATTATTATGTAGATTGAAACGACTAAACATCCCTTTTATTGGTAAATCAATAATGGGTGTATTTTTATCGTTTCTGATACACAGTTATACATGTGTTTGAGATAAATTGAAATCCACAAACGTCAATAATAGGATTTATTCCCATGCCATAGACTCTGTACTCAGCAATTTTGGTCTGTGACGGATGTGTCGGTTTCGCCGGGGCCCTAGAGTATTAACATTTTATATATGCCAGCTGTGACAAGCATGCTAAAGTGTTAGGCATGTATTACCATGCCATATACCTTGTACTTAGCATTTCTACACTAAACACTCTTCATTTTTCGGTCGGTGACGGATGTCTTGGTTGTGCCGGGGCCCGGGAGTCTTGATTTTTTTTCTGTATGCCAGCTGTTACAAACACTCTTCCTTTTTTGGGCTGTGACGGATGTGTTGGCTGTTAAATTGTTTTCTATGCCACCTGTGACAAGCACGCTATAGTGTAAGGCATTTATTCCTATGCCATAGACTCTGTATTCGGCATTTCCGTGGGTGTATTGCATTGTCAGTATAAGAGTGACCGATTATCCGATTGAATTATGGCGTGGGGAGTTAAATTGAATGGGGACATTAAATTGAATTGGGCACACGCTGACTTGACTGCATATCATTAAGTAGGTTGAGCGACGGCTGGGAAGTTAAATTAAATAGGGAACCGTTGAAATGACTGCAGATCTTGCTCTTGTGTTCAGTGTTGCAGCACTCGTTGGTTAATTTGACGTCTTTGGGTTGTTCCGTTAAATCAAAGAATTATATGCTTAAATGTTGGCAAGAAAAACATTTTTTTATCTCAGCAGTATGATTTTATTGATAAATCGTAAAGAACATTTGAATGATTGAGGGAATCGTATTCAAATCACCCAAATGTGTGACGGGCGGGGAGCAATCCCGAGGGGTTCTTCAACAATGTTTCGGTAGGTAGGCCTACGCATGTGCCCCCCCCCCAGTTCAAAAACTGGGGCTTCGGAACGGCTTTTAGTGCTAAAAACCCGGGGAGAACTCGACTTTTTTTTTGGTAGGGGGGTGCGGCGCGAAGCACCGACAACAGGGGCTTACCGAACTGAAAGGCCACCAAAATATGGGCTTATGGAACTGAACGGTCGCCAAATAGAGAACTAAATTCTTATACAAAACTGTGTCTTATGAACTGAATTTTAGCCAAAATTGTGCCTTATGAACCGAATTTAGGTTACAGAACTAAAAGTCTCAAGATTTTCACACTTTTTTAGATTTTTGGTCGAATTTTGGGTCTTAGAACTGCTAGTGGATGAAAATTAGTGCTTTGGGACGGAATTTTTTAGCTGATTTGGGACTCTTTTAAGAGAAAAAACCTTGAAAAAGTTCGAAATAGAAAGTTGGGTCTCCGGAGTGGAATCATGGCTTGAAATAGTGGATTTCCGGATCGGAAAAATTGCCTGAAAAAGAGGTCAATGAGGGCGGTACCCGTACTGCTTTCCAATGTGAGTGCCTTCCCGGGGGAACAATGTAAGCTAATGTACTTGATTGGGTCAAAACACGATATTTGTGAATTGTGTTAAAGATGTCAATGGGGTTAAGTCAACTTTAATTTAACTTTATATACCTTGGATATCTTCTCTTCTTTCACAATGGATTCACCTGTTTCACCTCCCTCCCCTGCTTTAACCCCGATTGCACTTTTTAACACACCTGCTTGTACTGCTGATGATACAGACTTTCTACTATATTCTCTAGAATTAACAAATGTACCCTCCTCTGTTCGGGAACTGTTCCCCAAAAAACAATCACTAACAATTCAAATGCACAATGATGATGCATTTACGTTTCTCGAATCTGAAGCTAGCGCCTCATTTGGAATTGCAGATATCAATAATAAACTTGTAACATTTACAGAGGAGTAGTCCATTCAAATAATTGTGAATATCCAGTGACGATCACTTTTTATATCACTACTTCCCTGATCAGAGTACAGGGTTCTGGGTACGCAGCCTGGACAACTACAGTGTTGTCTAAACTTGCCATCAAATTGTTATCATTGACTCATAATACTCCCAATGCTTCATGTTCAGCTTCTCCTCTATCTTCAACTCTGATTACAGACTCTTCTTCAGTTGGATCATCTTCTACTTCATCTTCTACTTCACTTCCACAGAATACTCTATCCGCTGCACCATCAGCAGTTAGTGCCTTGTCTTCTCTTTCAAACTTTGATCTTCAATTTAACCATGTTTCTCCAACTTCATCATCGTGTCCGTCGCAAGTCTCCCCCACAACTGCTGATTCTCCATTATCGACTCTTTCATCGGTCTCTCTTTCTAGCAGCCCCAATCTTCATTCTGAGCTTCAAAACTCGCTTATTCAAAATCTAATCAAATGTGTTGAACAGAGAGTCACGTATCAGACGGAGAACAATCTTCTCAAAGAACAAATTGCATCTCTTGATCAGAAAAATAATGATCTTTCTCAACAACTCCACGCTAAAGAACTTCGCTACCAATTCGCCCTCTCGCAACTCGCGCAGACTAATCTCCTTCTTAAGGAAGCACAACGTTCTTCAGGAAGCACCCAGTCGCCAACTTCTAAACAAGCGTTTGAAGCAGAATGTGACAGTAAAATGTTAAATCAGAGGGAAACGCTTTTTGAAGAGGAAAGACATCACCTTCTGAAACAAATCGAGGACTTAACAAATGCAAATGCAAATAATCAAAGCGCTTCTGTTGAATCTGTTGACTGTACCCCAAAGTTCAAACCTCCCACATACAGTGAAGTATTGCAGTGGTCGAGTGTGCAACAAAAGAGTCACGAAAAGGCGCAAACTGATGTCAGAAACCCTGTGACAGTATCAAACAGGTTTTCTGTGTTGGGAGATGAAAGTGATAGTCAGCCTGATGCGCAGACGCCATCATCTTTGAGTGAAGTAATCCCATGTAATGATTCAGTAAAGCTACATGTTACTAGCGAGAAAAAGACATCCCCTGTGACTTCTACAAACAGAAACTCACGCTATCAACCTTTAAAGCCCAAAGTTCTGCTATTTGGTGATAGTATAGGAAAACGGATTGATGGTCAGCGACTGTTGCCGAGAGCTGAGGTTATTAATCATTGTAGGGGTGGCAGTCGAATCGAGCAAGTGTCTGACGACATCAGGAAAATTGACCTATCAAACGCTTGATTCGCTTATTGTGCATGTTGGAACTAACAATCTACAGAAGGACAATATTGCCCAAATTGGAGATAAATGTGTGGAGCTCTTTACAGCTATTAAATCTAAAGTGACCAGTTCTTATACAGTTGCGATATCGTCAATAGTGTATAGAAAGGATATCCCTGATCTTCAAACAAAGCTGGTGTCAGTAAATAGCACTCTGTACAAGCTTTGTGATAAGTACCAGTGGTCTTTTATTGACAATGACGCTGTTAAGCACTTGCGCCGCGATAACATACACCCCAATGATAGGGGAATGAGCTACCTCGCCACAAACTTTCAAGCCTTTTTGAGAGACGCCTATCCTTCCCTTTTTCGGGAAGGCCGGAAAAAGACTTTTCAAAGAGATGTGAAGCGCCGGATCTCCCGAGAAGCCCCCACGATTCCCCCAATGATTCCACCGTACCAACATGGAAAGCTGGCGCAATATCCTTCAAACACCAACAGGGCTCCGCTGCTCGGAAATGCTCCTCCATGGTTGACTTTGTTAATGAACATGTCAACCATGATGCCGAACGCTTAAACTCTCTTAATGATAAATGTTCACCAAATTCTTGTTGTATTATTCCCGATCCAAATGCCACTTTAGTCTTTCATGTCAACCATGATGCCGACAACTGCATAAACTCTCATAAATCTTCTGTAGTCGTAAGCAGTAACCGTAAGGATGTCAAGAATGTTAACATCGCAAACTCTGTTAATGTAAACCGTAAACGTTCAATTGTCAATTCTATATCTGCTTGTGGTCAATGTTTGAAATTTGTAAGACCATTTCAAAGCTCCAAAACTTGTACAAATTGCGATTTAAAGTTCCATGTTTCTTGTGTCGATATTGGTTATAATGACATTCATGGTGGTGTAATCACTGTTTTACTCGAACGACTTTAAGTGAGCTACCCTTTGGGGACACCTACGTTGATCTAAATTGTTTTGTTGGTAAAGGTTTACGATTCGCACATCTTAACATTAGGAGTCTGCGTAACAAAGTGGATCACTTAAAACTTTTCCTTCACCAAAATGATGTTGATGTATTTTGTATAACTGAAACCTGGTTAAATAGTGAAATTGATGATGATGATGTTCTAATTGATGGGTATAATATGTGTAGGATGGACAGAAAATATGATACACATGGAGGTGCTGCTTGTTACATCAAAAATGGTATTTCTTATAAACATGTTCCTAACTTTGATGATGATATTGTTGAGGCCTTGTGGGTAGAAATCAATTTGCCTCAGACAAAGCCCATTTTGGTTGGCACTGTTTACAGGGCTCCTGATTCAAAAGCTGAGTACCTAAATAGGATTGATTCATTATTTCAAGACAGCTGTAATGTGTATGATGATGTTATAATCATGGGTGATTTTAATGTCGATATAAGCAAGTCATGTAATTCTAGAAAAATTAAAACAATTGCCAATCACAGTAATCTTTGCCAATTAATTAATGATTATACAAGAATAACTGATAAAACTAAAACTATTATCGATCTTGCTTTTGTTTCTAACCCTGATCGTATTTCATCCTCAGGGGTTCACAGTCTTGGCCTTAGTGATCATTCTTTGATATACTTAATTCGTAAAAATAAAAAGGTTAAGGTACCACCTAAAACAATTAGATTTCGTTCTATGAAAAAATTTACTGAGGCTGATTTTATAAATTCTTTAAAAAATAAAAATTGGAATCTTGTTTTTGATTGTACTGATGTTGATAGTGCACTTAAAGTTTGGCAAGGTCTATTTAACAAAACATGTGATGAACATGCACCCATTAAAGAACAACTTGTTAAGGGTTCTAAACTTCCTGAATGGATTAATAGGGATTTCATTAAATTATCTGAGGAAAGGGATTATTTTTATAGAAGGGCTCATAAAACAAATGATCCTGATGATTGGAAGTCTGCCAGATTATTAAGAAACAAGGTGAATAACATGAATAGGTACCTAAAAAAGATATATTGTACTGAAGCTATCAATAATAATGTTAGTAATAGTAAAAAGTTATGGAGTACTATTAAGAAACTTATTCCCAAACATCGTTCATCTATTCAATCAGTCCAATCTAAACATGGGAATACAACTAATGATAAGGACACTGCTAATCAGTTTAATGAATTCTTTACATCAATTGGTAAAAAACTTGCTAGTGGGTTTAATGATTCAAACGATAATCTTAGTACTACTAAGTCAACAACTACAGAGTTCGAATTTGATCTCATTACTCCAGAATTTGTATTCGACGAACTGTCTAAAATGAGCAATAATAAGTCACCAGGTCTTGATAACTTGAATGTTAACTTGCTCAAAATTGCTGCTCCAATTATTTGTAACTCTTTGGCATATATTTGTAACATCTCACTTTTTACTTCAACTTTTCCATCTGCCTGGAAACAAGCAAAGGTTACTCCTATACATAAAGACGGTGATAAATGTGATGTTAACAACTATAGGCCCATCTCTGTACTTCCAATTATTTCTAAGATTATTGAACGAGGTGTGCACAATCAACTATATACATATTTAACTAGCAATGATCTTTTAAATTCATGTCAATCTGGTTTTAGAAAACAACATTCTACTACCACAAGTCTTCTGGATGTTTCTGATTTTATTTTACATAATATGAATGAAGGAAAAGCTACAGGTGCATTATTTATTGATCCTAAACAAGGCCTTTGATACTGTAAATCATAATATTGTTATTCAAAAGCTTGAAACTTGTGGTGTTTCTGGCAATACTCTTGTTTGGTTTTCATCATACCTTAGTGGTAGAACCCAAACTGTTAGCGTAAATTCAACTCTCTCTGATTTTGGAGATATTGACATCGGAGTTCCTCAAGGATCAATATTAGGGCCATTACTTTTTATAATTTATATTAATTCTCATCCAGAATGTGTCGATTGTAAATGCTTTATGTATGCTGATTCTCTGCTTTTTACTAGTACCGATCTGAAACTCGTGAATCCAGTATGAATGAGAGTCTTTCTAAAATTGCTTCATTGTTTAACACAAACAAACTCACTTTAAACACTATGAAAACTAAGTTCATGATTTTTGGAACAATACGTCTATTAAGTAAATATTGTGTTATTTCTGTAAATTAGGGTAATAATGTTATTGAGAGAGTTGATAAGTTCAAATATCTGGGTGTAATTCTAGACCCAGTATTATATTGGTTTAATCATGTAGATTACGTTTCCAAACTAATATCAACACGCAATAAAAACGCTTTGGTGTAATAAGGAGAGTTAAATTCTATCTTCCTCCGAAAACTCTCAATATGTTATAAAACGCTTTGGTCTTTCCATACTTTGACTATTGTAGTCCTGTTTGGTCAAATTGTAATGTTAAGTACACAAATACTGTGCAAATGTTGCAAAATAAGCTTGCACGTGTACTTCTTTATGCTGGTATAAGAACATCTATAGATGAATTGATGAGCACTCTTAAATGGGACAAATTAGACAAACGGTGGAAAATCAACTTCTTCTGATTGTGTTTAAATGCCTGAAAAATGATGCTCTTTTGTATCTCTCTTCACAATTTATGTTTACTTCTGCAATTCACACTAAGCATTCTCGCAGTCAAGCTTCCAATACTCTTGTCATGCCATCTTTTAAAATCAAACCTGGGAAGCGCATTTTTCGTTTTAGAGGCAGCTCAGTTTGGAATAGCCTTCCAGCAGATAAAAGATGTAATCTATCGTATATGAAAGTGCATACACTTAAATCTCATGTGATCAAATAATTTGTGTTTTTATAATGTGTATGTAAACTAAACTTGCTTGTAAGTGTATATTCCTTAATTGTGTTAACTGTTCTCAGGGTCTCGTGGGAGACCAGCATTTTATTATTGAATAGAGTAACCCTGATTAAATAAATTTATACAACTACTAAATACTCTTTTAGTTACCTCTATTGTATTTTATTCAATTAAAAAGGGATCATTTATCCTTATTTACTTGACAGTGTTTAAATCGATGCCATTTTCAAAAGATTTTCCTGTACAACTGACCCCTATTACAACTTTCAATCGTCATCATTGTTCATTTAATAACATTCTCTTTTCTCCTCTTGGTTTCATTTTAAAACTTGACCTTTTTTTGAGAATGAAATGTAACATGTTATTTGACATAAAACTACTTTTGTATATGATGATAATGCAACAAGTAATGTAAGAGTGCTAAAGGCCGTATGTTGCTCTGATAAATAATGGCTTCATGTTTGGTTAGTATGATATGGCAAGTATGATGCTAAAGTTTATTATAAGGAGATATTTGATATATCAATCAAAGTATGCCATACCAAGCAAGGGTTCATAAGCAATATACGTTATTTAAACTATGGTTTATTGTTTTTATAATGTTTTGTGTCTGCAGTTGCAGAAACAGCCCCTGAATCCGTCAATAATAAATATTTTCCTTCATATTTTGTGCCTATAGTTCCCGAGAGAGCTCCTGAACCCATCAATGGCCATTAATTCTACAGCTATCAAGTTTACATGGCAGGGACCTCCCCCTCAATTTATAAATGGTATCAACCAGGGGTACAAGGTAAGGAATGGTAATAATAGTACATGTGATAGGTACATAATAAAGTCAGCATGTGTATAAATGCAAAATACAGATCTCATCTCTTTAGTATCATTTTATTTATCAAAACTTTGCCATCCTCAGGGGAAGCCTTAGGGTTCTGCAAAGATATGAATGATTTTCATTCAACAATTCCAAGGAAAGCTTTTCTTACTCCAATCATTATGCTATCTGCAAAAATGTGATGCTTGCGACATCTGTACTAAAACGTTATTGGAAAGATCAAATTGGGCAACATGCTGAAAATAGTGACAAATTCTTAAAACGATTATAAAATGGCAATGTGAAATATAGGAATGAAATGTTACATTGCTCTGATATACTTAGAAAGATTATAGAAAATAAGAAACAAGGACCGACATTTTATATGACTCTGAAATACGGGTACAATGTTAGATTAAATTATCAAACTTGTTAAATATGCAAATCCGGGAGATATAATGCATTATGAAACAATAGATTTACTTTAAATTAAATTACTTAGCTCAGCTCAGGGATGTACGAAATGTTAAAGAATGAATAAATTACATTGCCGGATAATTTTTGAATTGTTTTTTTTAACATGCAAATCGCATATTCATGATTTAAAGGGACTAGCCATGATTTCGGCTGGTCAAAAAAATCCACTAAACATTGCCATAAGCAAGTACAGAGACATATGAATCAAAACAAAACAAAAAAATTGCTGAAATTGTGATGAAAAGAGGGTTTTTATCAATTTTGATTTTCGAGGAACTATATAAGCAGTGTTTTTTTTCCTAAAGTTTTTGTTTCATAAAGTGTGATTTTCTACTAAGAAAAGAATATCTAATATCTAAAACAAGAAAAATTATTTATAAGAACATAACATTATCTTCACAAATGGTCTAGTACACCATTGAAGGGCAAAAATCAAGATTTAAATTGTTTGGGTAATAGAAGTGAGCTGTGTTTTCTTCATGGCACGTAGTATGCAGTTAAATATGTGCTGTGAAGTAGTGGCCATCTTTTGTATTCAAGAACTGTTTTAAATGCTCAACATATTCATCCTAATATTCAGTCAATGATTGTATTGTTTTGATTTTTACATTTAAATCAATCCCTTTCATCACTGAGCTAATTTTAATAAAACACGTGTTGTCAAAATCAATGGTTTTACTTTTTTTTATTAGTTTATACAAAATGCTGATCCTAAAAAATAGTTTGTATCACTTTGTAGCTTCATGCGTGGAAACCCGTGAACCCCAGCATCAAAACGGAGGTAATCATTCCCAGCGGGGGCACCCAGGAAGGCTACATTTTGGGTTTGGACAAGTATACACATTACCTGACATCAGTCTTGTGTTTTACTAACCCTGGAGATGGTCCCAGAAGTAACCCACAGAGTGTACACACTCATGAAGATGGTAAGTAGGTTAGTATGCGATAACCAGCGTAGGCAAGGGTGTTTTTATGTTTCCCCTCCAAGTGGGGTGCTCATGAAGGCTACATTTCGGCATTTTCAAAGAACAAATAACTTGTTGTGGGTAATTTTAATATCCTGAAGCCCAGGTAGGTTTGCCTGTACTCAAGAGCAGAAACCTTACAGATCAAAGTACTGTACAGGGAACTTTTACTTGGAAATGAGGAGAAAAGCGACATGATTTGTGATGTTCCCAATACATTTATGACATATAGAGGTAGGTCCTGTTTGATGTGTATTTATATTTTCTTATATATCTAGTTCCTGGTGTAGTTGGTAATCTCAAATTAATTGAAGTCGGTGATGTGTACCTGGGTGTACAATGGCAGCCTCCTACATTTCCCAATGGCGTTATCACAGGTAAGGTCATGTGACCAATTGAATGGTCTCTGTACTTTTGTTTCAAAACTAAAAAAATAATTTTAGGTGGTAAAACCAAATTTTATTTGGTTCAAGTTGTATTGGCTTTACTTATAATATATGTGGCTGCATTTTTTAGTATTTAGAAATTTGACAATTAATATTAGATTTTAAGTTGAAATTATGATGAATTAAATTTACATTTTACCACAGATTATGAAGTTGGCTGGCAGAACATAATTCGACCATCCACCTTCGAGAACCGCAAACTGTTACCTATAGACACTGAGTATAGGATCACCAACCTACAGCCTGAAACCACTTATGAGATCTTTGTCTGGGCTTACACAAATGTGGGTAGGGGTGAAA
This sequence comes from Ophiopholis aculeata, assembly GCA_032273385.1. Taxonomy (NCBI): domain Eukaryota; kingdom Metazoa; phylum Echinodermata; class Ophiuroidea; order Amphilepidida; family Ophiactidae; genus Ophiopholis; species Ophiopholis aculeata. Next base: position 845 of record JAUMTS010548814.1, on the reverse strand, counting down.
TATCTACAGCAACTGTGAAGTCAGGTGTTCCTCCAGGTTTGTTTCTTGGTCCACTTATCTTGTAGCAAGAATAAGTTGTTAATCTAATTATTTTGTTGTATATTTTACTTAAATCTACATTTTGGGTTCCAATTAAAATAGTTAAACATTTTGGAAAGCAATGCTGCTCTTTTATTTGTATGCAAAATCATTTAAAGGTTTGTAATTGTTCTTAAGTTTGTTAAATGTATCTGATTATTGAATAAACTTTAATCAATCAACTTCACCATTTTTGTAACCAATAATAACATAAGATGCAAGTTTGTTTGAAGTTGTACAAATGGCAGAAATGGTTTTAATAGTTTTGCTCGTTCTACCCATTTCTAATGCCTTTTCAGATAACAAGAACATAATATATTTGACAATTTATTGATGAATGTTATTAGTCAACGGTCCCAGCATTTTATGGATTGCCAAAAATCCATAAGCCTGACCCAATACCAGTTAGACCTATTGTGAGTAGTATTGGTAGTGTCACATACAACTTGGCCAAACATGCTGCAGATTTACTCGGACCATTAGTCGGTCAGTCACCTCACCGCATGAAGAACACTCAGGACTTCACCAAAAAAAGGTGTCCAGTTAACAGAGACTGAAACTATAACATCGTATGACGTCAGTGCTTTATTTACGTGTATCCCACCCGATGCGGCTATAAAAGCTGTTCGCGATTGTTTGGAGAACTAGAGCACCTGTAACACCTTTAGCCCCCTTTTCCCCGCAGCTTAATGACCTCTGTTTGCCCAAAGTGACCTCTGCTTGACCTTTGACCCCATTCATGTATTTCAACCTGGTCGACGATTCTT
>JAUMTS010546592.1:0-13085 GCA_032273385.1 Ophiopholis aculeata | reverse complement strand
GCTGAGGAGGCTTGAAAAGACACCCTTCAGCGCCGCACATACCTATATCACCTTTTCAACTGAGTACCCCCCCCCCCGGGATCAAAATAATAAAAAAAATTGTTTCTTCTCTCTCCTTCTTTATTAGATCGAGTTCTAATGTTGCATTCACCCCTCAAGAAGATGAAGCTTCACAAGAAGGTAGTGTAGACGACGCTGAACTGGACGAAAGTGTTGAGGAGGAGGACGATGATCGTGAAGCCGGTACTCCACCTCCAGCTCATGTGCCACGATCCTCTACAACCTCTCAGGATCCACGGGCATCTGATGCGTCAAGTAGCACACCGAATACTGGTAGCGTTCCATTTCCTGCTCCCACCCCAAAGCGCAAAAGAAAGTCTAACAGCAGCAATGCCACAGAGATCGACGAAGCGATGATAAAATTTCTAACAAGGGCTGAGAAGACCCAAGAGACATTGGTAGAAGCGGCGGTGGCACCTACCTCTGCTCAGCCACCATTAGATGAGGAGTCTCTGGTAGGCCAATCAGTTGCAGCGACACTCCGCCGACTGAGTCCATTCATGAAGGCGCTGGCTAAAGTAAAAATCCAGCAACTTCTACTTGAGGTCGAATTTGGTCATCAGCAACAGCCTCCTGCTGCAGTAAACGCGCAACCATGTCCACCAAACGTGCCAAATTCGTCATCTCTCAGCACTGGTGGACATGTTACATCCGCTTTTCGGGCTTTATACCCAGATACTGACAATTAATAGTTACCGTGTTGAGGATATATACGGAAGTAGATGATACGTCAATTTACAAAACAACCTGTTGCTTTTTTTTATCACACCGTGTTCGGATCTCTGCATGACTAATCTCCAGCAAACTGTGGGCTATTTTGATGAGTTTGTTAAAAATGTGAACATGATTCAAACAATTAAACTATTTAAAGTAACTATTCTATACCACATCATTAAAGGTAACTATTCTATTATAATATATTTTATGCAGCTTCTTCAAGACCTTTGCTTCTTTTCAGATAAGACAACATTGAATAATAGCGATTCCGTTATCATGTTTATTGCATACATGAATGTAAAACCTGGTGAATGAAAATGGTCCAGAAAAGTATTCAAAATTCAAACGGGCTGTTCATTCTAAACACGGAAGGTTTCAACATTTGACAATCATGGACTGTTTTTATTTTTGAACATGTTGAAACGCTTTTGCAATGATTTCTTTAAAGTGATTCACCTTGCAAAATGTTTGCCAAGCGTCGTTAATTCACCCACAAATGTGGTTGAGTAGCATGCAAAAGTAAAAATCTTTAACCTGAACGTATATGCAACATTCAATGTTGAAATATTCCATCAATCGAAATATGCACAACCCACGTCGAGATGTTTTGACGAGTGGTCAATATCATCGTCCACATCTGCATCCGTCTCATTTGCTTAATACGTATACTAGTATATTGTCTACACTATAAGCTTACTGATGTCAAAGAAAATGACTGTCTATTCTACTGTTCTTCACTCATCGGTATACATCCTCTACGAATATATTCGTCTTGCCAAGGCACTGAACCTTCTGGTGAATTGAAATAATTCATAAATTGTGTGCGTATCTCGCTAGCGTCTTGGCTGTACATGTTACTTCCAGTTTGCCCTATGTCCCGCAGTCCTCTCGAATTGTCCGCTTCAGCACGCCACAACCCATCTTGTCGTCCCGAGCCGTCAGCATTCTCCGTATCTACGAAACCTGGTGGGCAGTACTGGCGATCCTCGGCTGCTTCATCTATGTCCAAATTGCGAAGCCAATTGTGAAGACACAACGTCGCCTTAACATATCTCTCTACATTTGGTGTAGCAGCTATAATAGGGCGTTTGTATATTCGCCAACGTGCACTCAGGATACCGAATCCGTTCTCCACAATACGTCTTGCTCTAGAAAGTCTGTAATTGAAGGTTCGCTTCTTTAATCTGCCGTCACCCACAAGATCTCGGCCGGGAAATGGTCGCATCATGTACTTTTTCAAAGGGAAAGCTTCATCCCCGATGAAAGTGTACGGGAAGCAAAATTGATTAGATTGTACGACACGTTCTGGCTCTGGTGTATCCAATGCATTGCTTTCCATTGCCATGCCCATGGGAGAGTTGGCAAAGACACCACCGTCGCTGTTTCTTCCAGCAGCACCGACATCAACAAGCGTGAAACGGTATTGACCATCACACACTGCCATGAGAACAATACTATGCTGTTGCTTGTAATTGAAATACGTGGATCCGGATAGAGACGGTGCTTGTATTACGACGTGTTTGCCGTCAATGGCCCCCAAACAATGTGGAAAATTCCACCGATTTTCAAAATGCTTAGAGATTTCCAGCCACTCTTCACGACCTGGTACTTTCAACACCTCTGGACTTAGTACATCCCATATAGCATCACATGTTTCATTTATGATTCCACCTAGCGTAGAATGACCAATTCTGAAGTTTTCTGCCAATTGGCTTTGCTCAATCCCAGAAGCAAGAAACCTGAAAGAAAACATTAACATGATAAGTGTCAGTATACGTACATTATATTTGTTGTTAGTTACAGAATGTTAAAATAGTTGAATAAAAAAAGAAGAACAGAGGCAGTGCAGAAGTCGAGTCAAATTGTGGAGTAAATTATTGTCTTCAAATTTACGTCACTGACACTTTCAAACGAAAATATTGAGAAGTGATCTTTTTAAATCAGCATGCCTTTACGCATTATAATTCTTCATAACTATTGAAAACGGAATATTTACGCATTTTATTCTGGGCATTGCAGTGTTCATTACTATCCATTTGTATAGTATTCTCAGGAAACAAACCAACATGTCGATGAATTAAGTTAACTTAACGTAACAAGTTTCGTTAAGGGGGGAAGGAGTAAAGAACTCTGATTACGTCTGTGTAATATGAAAAAGAAGGACTTGTTTCGATATGTCAATGTTACGTTTCATGTAGGGAGAGAGGGATGGGTTTGCTGGTAACGAAACTTGTTACGTTTTAGGATTTCGTCGATATTTTGTATTGCTCCCTTAGCAAATACAACTTTTGAAAGAGTCGACATTATTTACCTTGGTTTGTCTCTAACATATATGTCATGTCATATCACTTCACAGCATATGTATTTCAAATTACATTACAATTTATATGACAACGGTAATGATCTAAAATATCAAACTATAAGTAGTAAACGTAATTTAAAAAAAACGATATAAAGCATTTAATGTCATTTTGAAAATGATAGTAAAAGTTGAAAATTATAACATAACGTCACATCGATCACATGATGATAACTTTCTTTAACTTTACTAAACATGAAGGTAATGACAATTAATCAATTACTTCACTACCATATCCTAACTCATTTCATCATGACAGTGAACTTTGCCGCTGTAATTTGCGTACATGCGTCTCGTTTTGCATCGTTTATGCGGCACCGTCCTAGAACGCAGAGACAATGCAAGCAGTTTGATTCAATGCTAGCGATTTGGTGTTAATGTGTTGCGCGTTGCGTTCATTATATTACGCGAAAAGTATACTGTCACAATGAAATTAATAAAGGTATAATAGATGTTTGGGGAAAATATACGTTATTGTAGCTTCAAGTTGGCTACATTATGTAACGCAAAAGTGAATTTGAAAGATATTTTTAGCAAGGATATATTTTACCTCATAAAATATCCCCGAGTCCTATACCTTTCTCCTTCATAATCAACATGATTATCAGCATAATCAACATAATCATTAACATGATCTTCGTCATCATCACCATAATCATCATGTCAACAACAACACAACAACAACAACAACAACAACATCTTAGTCCTATAGACTTCAAAATGTATCATTATTCTGAAATTAATAACTTACTTAACAGTAACTGCCAGCCTTTCTGCAGGTCCAATGGGGTTCATATGCGTTTTATTATGAGCTAATCTCCCGCCAACCATATTCAGGAGCAGTTCAAGTCGTGTTGGGTTCATCCGATACGATTGGAGGTGTGATTTGTGGTCAAATACCCTCTGTTCTGGTGTTAACTGGTGAAATTCGCCTAGAACACGCCGATTTCGCAATATATGTCGCGCATATTCTCTGGGTGCTCGCATGTTGCGTCTGCGTCGTAATCGTAGAAATATTAAGACAGTTAATATGACGACATTCTGTGCTGCCAACGCAGCAAGTCTAGCCCTTGGTGCAGGAGCCATCTTTTGTACCGTCTTTGGTTATACTAGCTTATACTAAAGTACTATATATAGGCCTAAATTAAGTCCCATGGTTTTCCGGGGTGGTTATTTTCACCAAAACCGTATACTCATTCCGGGTACTCAGTTCAATTGAATCAATAACATTTAAACCTATCATACTAATGTCTCTGAAAAAATGTGTCCTTAAGTTGCACTTTGTTTGACATATTCGGTAGCACAATTGAGTTAATGGGTCATTTTATTGTTGGCCTTAGTAAACACCCACCAATCGATTCAATATACTATACTCACAAAAAAAGCACCCAAACGACAGGTCTACGTATACCATTTCAATGTGAACCTCCCCACCCCGGAACTACATCCACGTGTTTAATGTCTAGTAATTTCGCTAATCACCTGTTATTTCAATTTCACGTTGACCTAGAAATCTAAATCCCCATCCCATTTCATACCTAAATCCCATACACGCCTTAAAGAAATCACCACACATTCAACCTTTACAAAATCGTTACTTCTATTATAAAATGATGTAAGTTTTATCATACAGCTCATCCACTAAAACTTGCAGTTAAATTTGTCAAATGGCTAAAGAAAACAGAACAGCAACACTATTCCGCGATAGCTATATTTCGCTTGGAGTTTATTTCAATTTCATCGCGCGATGCAGCGATAGAAAAAAAATTCGCAGCATCGCGCGATAGAGCGATAGTGGAGTCTGAACCGGGCTTTACTCTGGTTAGATAGCTTTAGATGCAGTGAAATGCTGTTCCCTATTGCATGATATATTGGAGAATTACCTAATTACATTCTAAAATCAAACACTGAATTATTTACACAAGAAGGAACTCTATCAATTACATGTCTTGTTTAAGTACAGCTTAACCTTTGCAAGTGAGAACATGGGATCTTGTATTATTTTCAAAAATTCATGAAAACTCATGTGGAGTAGAGCTAGATTGATGTTTTTTATTGGGCACATCGCTCACATATGTTTCGGTAAAATTGTAAAGGTTGTGCATGAAAGACTGAAAGAATTTGACGATGTAAACAATTAACAAATAAACTGGTGCATTTAATGCAAATGGATGTTTACAGGAATATGTTAATGTTAAAGGTCAAAGGTGGGTGTCATATTTAAACAAGTGTTAGCGCCATAATTTGACAGCATATGGCACTGATATCCCTTACATTCTTAGAAGTGATATGTTGCGCATTACAAAATCTGAAATTTATTTATTTATTTATTGTTGAGATTTCCATAATATTTCAAAATAAAAGCTAGGGTGCACATCATCTTTCAAATTGAAGTTCAGCTCTCTCATATCTCCACAGCTACCATGAGCCCTGTACATTCATTCATCTTGTTTCGTAAAATAGCATTGCAGTGTGAAGCATGTAAATGTCGCTATTAAAAAACAATCAATAGCAGTCCATCTCAAACAGGTCTTGACCCGACTTTTAATGACCGAATAACTGTCCTGATACTATAGTACAATCACTGGCTATAGCTTGGGCGGTTATCATATGATGTACATCATGTTTGTCGTAGATAGCCGGTGTGATGTGATGACACATATCTATAGACATTTGTATTATTGCCCCTAGATACCGATGTGTTTGTAATGGTTATTGTATAGGTATATATCAGATGGGCAGATGACTGGCAGATGTTCTAATAGCGAAATCGGTCAGATATGGGACGTAGATCTGGTCAGCCTTTATAAGTGTTTTCAATATGGGCTCAAGTCTGGCATGAGTTTAGGAAAGTGTTGTTCACAAAACTAATACTAGATGATTCTCATCAGTTTTGATGCAAAAATATTGGTGTGCATTTGAGAAGGGGGCAAAGTAGATTCAAGGTTCACATAAAGCAATGTTACTGTACCAGAGACATTGCCGAACCGTTACATATCTGGGTCAAAAGAGAAAATGGTTTCTTCTTATATTCAAACCACAATAATGCTTATCTCCTTAGGCATTCAAGCTCAAATCTGATATTTTATATAAAATTTAGACCTGAAATTTAGGCAACAATCTCTCAATTCTTTCTCAATTCGAGGGAATTGAGATTGGTCAAATAACACAATACACACACACACACAATACTATTCATGCCTTTCTTGTAGAAACATGTATAATGTGTTATGTCGAGTCAAGTTGATAAAAAGAGTGAAGAGAGCATCATGTGTTATTCTGTATTGCATAGGTTGCATGGTTGGCCCACAGCAGTGCTTTTGCTTTTGATTGAAAATTTGTGTCGAAAAGTAGGTCTGAGCAAAACGTGCTGTGTCTTTATATCAGGTATTTGAGGACATCTAACTTCCTTTCTGTACCACTTTGAATGTAAAAGCATGCTCCAGTTAACAGCAATCAGGCTCTCAAATGCAACTTCAACTAGTCAGTATGAGCATATTTTCACTGTGTTGATATTTTGCTATTTTACTAGATCTGGATAGTTTAGTGTGTCTTAAATTCGCTTTTTCCAAAATATACACGTAGAAGGCCTTTGTTTAAGAAAATGTATGCAGCATTTAAAATTTGAGGCTGAAAGGTTGTCGATGAAAAGCACAAAAATTAAACCCCTATGAAAAAAATGTCCCACTGTACAGTGGTAGTCCATAGGAATTAGGAAGTTTTCAGATATCTTGAAACACATTGATTGACGACTTTAAATTCATAGTCTGAGCCTATGTGATAAGTCCATCACTTTGCATTGCTCCGAGTGCTCTTCATTACAGCTATAGTGTCCATTTCAACCCCATCATAGTGAATATACTTGAGGAACATGCCAGTCATGTCTCAGGGCTTAGTCTGAATATTTTCTGATAATGCTTTGCTAAGGTTCACATAATAGGCCTTAAGCTCAGCGTTTTTGCACATTAGAAATGGGATTGCAAGAAAAAAACAAAAATTGTTGCGAATTTGGAGTATAGAAGCGGTTGGTGTTTGGATAACCAATCATTGTAGGTACCCTACCCTTACACTTGATTATTTGGATGTGAATCAAGGCAAAACTATCAGTCTTTTTGACTTTAGGCATATTTACTGCATAGGGCATATATACAGCATAGGGCATAGATACTGCAAAGGGCATAAATATTGCATAGGGCATAGATACTGTTTGACTATGTGCCCTATGTACGTAAATCATTTGAGCATCCCAGTCGGCAAGATAAGAAATGATGAGTCTTGTCGTTTAGCCTGCGTACCTGTAATTATCTTTGCTGGGAACCTGATACCTCTCCCTATTTGTGTATGGATAGAAACACTATGAGACAGACATGAGGGCTGTCTCAGGATTAAGTTGTTTTAACTACCATCGCTGCCTTTTTGCTTAAGTATTTGGCAATTTTTAAGTAAGTATAATATCAGCAAAAACTGAAAAGAGCAAAGAGATATGATAGTGGTATTGAAGGGAGAAGATCAGAATTGCATAATCTAAGAAGATGAGTAAAGAAATGGTCTCATCATTAGTTGTAATCAGTATTACCGTAATATGAAATTAGAAATTGGCATTGAATATCTTAAGGCAGCTTTTAGAGTTTCATTTTCCAAAAGATGCATGCTCATCTCATTTCAATAACGCTGGATACATAAGGTATCCAATGCGGTCTTTAAAGATACTCCATTCGCTTTCTTTCTTTTCATTCATTTTCTGTAGCAAAATGATTTAGTTCATAGGCAAATTGTACTCCCATAAAAGAGTCGTATGACAACATTACTGCAGAATAGATGTTTTGGTTGAAAGATTTGCAATAAAAATGGATTGAAGTTGGATTTTGGTAGAAGTCGTTATGATTATTGGATGATGTGTCATATAGTGGGCTTTCCCTTTCTGATGTTGATAGTTTTGTATTTTGAGTCATGATTCAGATTTGCTGATATGTTTTGTTTTTGTAAATTTGATATAATCCCTTTTGCATTTCACCAGATGTTACAGTTCAACTATCTGAATTAATAACTTTTGGCTGATTTCATTTACAATTGAATTCTATCATTATTATTTTCATCATGTTGGAGGCATCACGTTTCTACATTAGTTAAACCAAATATTCTAAAAATAGTAAATATAATCAAAAATAGGAATACAATGAGTCGAAAGGTGAATGAAGAGGCGAAATTAATCTAAGATTACAAAAACAAGAGACCATCTTTGGAAACCTAAAACTATCCGTGATTTGTTAGACTCCAAATTTGAAGTCAACCTCACTATGGAAGAAAATAGTTACGGCCCAGGGCCATTTATTGACAAGCTGCTGCATCTCTTGCTCTGATGACAAACTCCGCAAACTATTTCCGATAATAATTTGTTGATGTCCTAGAACCTTACCAATGAGCTTGTTAATTACAGGGCGTGTTGTCTTGTCTCGCCTAAGGAGAAATTCTATAGGGGAGGCTATTTACAATGTCATGATTTTGATGGAAAAAATAATGGCTCAGTGGCGACCATTTTGGAAGAATCTAGTCAGTGTCTTCTTCAGCATGTTCACACCAGCTGGTGCAAATATTGGGATAAATTTGTCCGAATGGAATAATTAGTCGAGATAATAACCATCAGTCATGAACTCCATAATTAAATGTTCATTCCTTATCAGTTGTATATTTGCCTGAGAGAAGTTTGGACAAGATAAATTGAGCCTCTGCAAATTTATACAGTGATATAGACGTAATTATCGTTACCTACTGGGAACTGGAATATTGCTGTCTGTGAAATAGGTCAGTGGTTATGTTGTATTAATAAAATGATGTATCTGCTTTGATAATTAATAGCAGATACTATGTTTTATGTTGGGAAATTAATTGTGAAGTAGAGCATGTGCAACCAGTGTTCTCTCTAGCGAAAATTAGGCGTCTGAAAATGATAAAAGTTTGTGTTTTCCCTTTGCGTTTAGAATTGGTTTGATTTGTAATTGAAACTAACTACAGATAATTTACACTGCAGATACTTTATTTTACAGAAGATCATCATGTACATTTGATTATGATCCAGTGGTAAAACAGAAACTTTGGCATCTACTTTAAATTAACATTCTAAATCAAAAATGGTAGATGTTGGGAAGTGTATATTTTCAAAAAGTGAGTGAGAGCTATACACTATACAAGCTTGTCGTTAGAAATTAAGCTTCAATAGTATTAGGTTAAAAGGTTAATTACAAATGGGGAAGTTATTTTAGGGAAGGGGAAAGGCTAATTAAGGAGAGGGTGGATCCGTTATCTTTTGCGTAACACTGATTGGGACTTTTTCATGTTAAAGCGCCTTAGGATAGAATTAACTTTAAACGATTGATGAATTAGCCAGGAAATAGGTGTAACCATGGTGTAACCCATTGAATCACGTACACTATAAATTGACGCAGGTGCCAAATTTGGAATACTTTAAAATATCTTGAACATTTTCATTTCGGCAGTTTTTGATGTTCAGAGATGATATCATGTTCAAATATTTGTGTTTTCAATCTGATTTAAACAATCTTTGAGTTTTGTGCTAAACAAGCAGCAACAAGCTTTCCATAGGAAATAACAACGAGCTGTGATTTTGTATTCATAGTGGCACACCAATCATCATAAATGGTTCATGGCTAATCATTCCCTCTACACTTATTTCCAGGGAGACCTAAATCCCAAGAGCATTCTTCTTATCTACTTACATGCCATCAAAAGCATTAACATAGTTACCGTTTCAGAGAGAAAAATGGCAAAAACGGAAGAAATATGCAGATTGGAGATACTAGAGTGTGATGGAATGTCATCTTTGCTATTTTGACCCGATTTTAGTCGAAATTCCAGGACATCCCTCGCGTGTTTAGTCACGGAAGTCCTCAACAATAATCAAAACATGGATGATGATTCAGTCACTGGCCCCACGATTTTTATCGTCAAGGTTTAGATTTTTATTTTTCGTATTTTAGAGCAGGGATATAGAATTACGGCTGGGCTTCTCAGGTTGCGTTCTAAGGTGACTCTATCGTAGATTGTGCCTTAAGCTATTTGCATTAGCAAAATTGGTATTGAACCATGTAGTGTGAAGGAGAGTCCCATAGAGGGCCCTGTGTAAATCGTATTGATGCTTGTCCCATTAGAGATGCATTAAACAAGTCTTTATGTAAGCATACTATCTGTGTGAGGCTCCCAGATATGATTATAGAGCGCATTCCCCCTTGCCAAGGCTCGGCAAAATTGAATTAAGTGCTAGATTTGTATTACTTTAGTATGAATATTGAATTTAACAGTCAAGATATGTATAAGGATATTGATGGTGAATATCATGAAATAGAAATGTATTTTGTGTTTTGTGAGCTAAAAATAGAATAGTGGCATGGCAGTGCACCGTAATGTTGTATCAAGATAAATGTATGTCTATGTAACTTGTTTCCTTTTGATCTTTTGCAAATTGTGAAGATAAATTGCCAAAAGAACATGAAAGATTGAATTTTCCTAGATGTTTTGCAACTTGTAAAGATAACTTGCCAAAAAGAACATGTAAGATTGAATTTTCCTAGATGTGTGTGCTGCAAATAATAATGTACAACATACTTTTTTGTCATGACACGTATGTATGCTGAGGGCACTGCTATGTTACATCAGTATAATTTCTACTAGTGTAACTTGTTTCCTTTTGGTGTTTTCCTCAAGATAACCAATTTGAAGTGGGAAGTAAGATGTGTCAGATAGGCCTGATGATTGGCTGAGTAGCAATTACAAGTATTTGACAGTGTTGTACCTCTCGGTGTGCCAAGCATGGGATCTTTATCTCATGCCAGGCACAGATAGTGCCCCAACGGTGAGGAAAATGATGTCAAAATACAAGGAAGTGCATTTTTTGTGCTTACGGAAATTTCAAGATGTGTGGGAGATATTGTGATTTGAATAGATTTTCTGTGCGACTTGAATTCCTAATTTGATCATGTTAGTCTATCATACATATTGATTGTTGAATGATTCAATTTGTTTAGTCGATGTAAAAGATTTTGTGGCAAATTTGGGGAAAATATGATATTGTAGAAATAAGATGTAACTTAAGCTATTTTTGTCACGATCTTCCCAATTAGAACCCTATTAACAAATCTATTACCTAAACGTGATCAATAAAAGGTGGTGCGGGATATTTTGTTACACTTGCCAAGTCTATCCCTCCATGCCGTAATAATATTGCTCTTAGTGTTTTCATAATGTTTCCAATTAATACACAGCTGCCTCGTTCTCATCCATAAAAACTAAGATTAAGTAAAAAACACGCTCGGAATAAACTTGCTGTTTTCCTGTTAACCTCATAGTGTGCTCTCAAAGGGTGGTGGACATCCTTCCCAGCGCATTGCCCCCATTTTATTCTCCTGACGAACTGAGAGAGAGATTTAGAAGGGAATGTTATCTTTTTAGCGAAGGTTTAGCTACTGTGAAGCAAAGTGATATCAAAAGTGGCTTGTCAATTGCAATATAGGGAGATGTCAGTGATTTGAGATGTTTCAAATGGGCATCTGTCTCCATCCTAATGGACGTGAAATCTCATTCCGCGACTCATTTAATTTATTACTTAGATATAACTCAACACATCTTATCCTCTCAATATGCTGGACTTACGAAAAATTGATGGACCTCCTGAGCGATGAGCGAAAAATCAATTAATTTAATTTAAAGGTGATATTTGGAGGTGTGAAAGTCATAATTTTGCCTGAGTCGTCTGGGGAGAGTGAAAGTTGATATGGGGCAAGCGAGGTTAGGTAAAGGTTGACAACAATCTATTAGAGCCTTGATAAAATGTTGCCATGTTTTTGACACATCGTCGGCTGGCTCTATACTAAATTGGGTAGGAGGTACTCTTCGATGAGATGGGTTATGTGTTCGAGTCTTGGTCAATTCTAAAGCTTATGCCAACACATCTAGATATGTTTAATTGAATGCAGCTTCAAAAATGAGCAATTGTTTACAATATTAAATATTCAAAATAATGTATTTCAAGAAGCCTGTAAGGAAGACCCCTTAAAACACTTTAACATATCATATTTTGAACTATTGACTTCTGTGCATTACATTAGACTTAAACTGCCATGCTTAATGTTCCACTATAGAAATGATTTAAGGCAAGTGATCATGAATTGAAATTAACCATTTATTTTTCAATATTTCACATGATATTTAAATAGTTACAGAAAATGAACCAATAAGCCAGCAGAATTTTCAATTAAACTATTATCAAGAGTTTTTCTGGATCTTCCTCTCTGGTCAAACAACAAACATTTTCAGTGATGAAATCTCAGGGTTTGAAAGCTGGATGATGATTTTGAGCAATTTTTGTTGAATGTTGTTGATAAATGTGTATGCTGTTGATAAACATGTATGACATGAATTGCAACAAAGAATCTGTCATTGTTGCTCAATTAAAAGTCTGTTCCAAGGAAGTGCCAAAATGATTTATGATGCCATGTTTACAATGATTTAAATCAGCTGAAATGTAGCTGACAGAGTTTGATATATCGTAGAATTGTTGATATCGAGGGGAGGTCTATCATTGGCTGCTGTGCTAACCAAGGACGGTAAAGGACTGTCACTTTTCTTGCGTGTGTGGTCGAGAGAACAAATGATTGACAGAATGAAAGATCAATGAATAGCTGTCTAGTCTTTTCTCTTTCCCACTCTTTTGTGGTCGGCCACATTGATAAATTATCAATATAAGGTGGAGAGGTGAAATCAATACTGATTTTATTTCAATATAAAATTGGTTAAATAGCTGTCTGCCTCAATGCTATAAGTAATTGAATTAAAGGTTTATTAACAGTGATTTAATGAGACCTTAGGCTTGTTCAGACTTACGGTTTTAACCCCAGGATAAGGTCGTGAAAGCGATGGGTCGAGGTATAATTGAGAT
>JAUMTS010545481.1:0-13091 GCA_032273385.1 Ophiopholis aculeata | reverse complement strand
AATTTAGCTAATAAAATAAGAACAAATTTCCAATATTTACAATCAAAAGTGATTGAGAAAGCAAAAAAGGAAAATATATCGGAACAATCTTCTTGCATCTCCAATTTAATTACTACCCTAAATGTGTAGTTGATATAAAGACCCTGGTCTGCATAAATGCAAATGCATGAAATTATGGTATACATTTAACTCAAGATTTTGAAACTGTTCAAATGAGACATTGCAAAATTTATTTTTTAGTCAAAAAATGTATTATCTATTAAAATGCATTCAGGTGAAAAAAATGGATTACCATGAAAATTTTTTCATGATATTGACAGAAAACACCAAAACGAAATACCAGAACCTTTAAAAAATCTTGTATGTAAAACATTCTCTTCAGTAATACCATAGGTCTGAATTAGTCAAGCAGCAGGGGGTATGAGAAGAAAGTTCCTGATATAGATAGGGGTTATAAATTGTACATCATTATCAAGAGTATAAAGCTGGCTTCAGAGTCTTTGCTGCAATTGCTGCTTCAACAAAGGGCAACACCACTTCCTGTTTCTGACTCTGCAGCGACAAAACGGTAAGATATTGAAGATTGCTGTGCGGCGTCGCTTCCCGGTTGAATTGAATTCAACTGTCTGTGACATGCCAAATTTGAGCAAAGCGGCAGGGTTGATGTTCTTGCCGCAGTCAGACCTGAGGCGGCAAAGTGGTACTTGCACGGTGACACAGAATCTGCATCATAGCAGCAATTATGGCAGCAGAGATTCTGAAGCCAGCATTACACTTATAACTAGCCACTAATATGCAATTTCTCCCAGCACCATGACTAAGCAATATCTTGTAATTATGTGTGATATTATATACAACTAATTTGTGAAAGTGAGTTTACCAAAAATGGCAGTTTGAAAATTACAAAAGAGGTGTACTATAAAAAAGAACAGACTACATTAAGAATATGCTACTTGGAAGACACTATTGAAACTGGTGGGGAGTTATTGGAATACAACGGAACAACATTGGATTTCTTTAAAATAACATAACAATCAGCTCATCATTTAATACAAATTACCAAGCATGGTTGTATGAGAATAAATGAAAATATGGTCAAACATATTTATAATATTACCCTCCTGTATTTTGCTTCAAGTAAGGCCATGCTTTACAGGTTCATTCACTTTATGTAAGGTATTTCAATATTTGAGGTCACCAACATTTTGGTTTCATAAGCATTCAGTAAAAGTGTAATTTTCTGGGTCATCGAACTTTAACAGAACTTTATTTAACCGCTTCAGACAAGTTTTAACACAATTCCTTTCAGAGCCTTTTCAAGTATTCCTATTGCCGTTTGCAGCCGCTATACATGAGTTGATAGTAGAATAGTTGAAGTTGTACCTAAGGCTAAAGTGATTCTCATAATTGTTCAGAGATTTGAGCCGTGGGTTTTGCGTTACGTGCGTCTACCAAGAAAAGGTAAACATTGGCGCTGATTGGTTGTGTTGCGCAATATCAAAGAGCCGGAGTGTGCGCTGCTCCACTCATTGTAAGCGTTGGGTCGTCATGCCGCATACCCAGATCTCTAAACAATTATGAGAATCACTATAATAGTGGTCGTTGGTCACATGTTCAGTACAAATCAAACTTAACACTTTACTTCAAAATGTGTCAATACACATGCTGTGTGTAACGGTATGGCGCAAGATGAAGTCATTCAAGGCCATTGTGATGACAGACCTATCAATTCACATTTCTTATTTTGTATATAATGATTATATCTCAAATTATACATCAAATCATTATGATTCTGGCGTTCATGCCCACCTTATTAACTCTATACCATATATGCATGCACATACAAAATATTGCTTCTACCAAGTACATGACCATTTAACTTAATACCATATCGCATGCACACAAACAAAATATTGTTTCTACCAAAAGAATGTACAGTTTTCTGTATATTTTACATAATATTGTGTTATTACACACACACCTACTCTTAATAACATACACAAAAATGCATAAGCAATATACAAATAAAATTCAGCTTTTTTATTTTACATAATGTTAAAATATACATTTGGGTATGATACAATTAAAATGATTGTATAAATGTAGGAATGTAAACCTTTAAGATTAACAAATATCAGAAATGTAAAGAAATTGCCTATCTAAAATATCATGTAATAAATATAAAAATAAACTTAAAAAAAAGGAATTTAGTTACTTTATGATTACAATATTCTATTCAACATCCAACTGCTTAATGCTTTTTTAAAAACCAGTGAATGATCAAATAATATCACTGTCCTAACTTACAACTCAGTTTTCTTAAGATTGTCAGATTATAGCACATTAAAACGAAATAACAAAATTTATATAATAAGTGGAAATTTATATTTTCTCATCACTAATACAAATATGCACATTACTATTGTTTAACAATTAATAGACTAAGATTATTAGACTGAAATTATATTATACTTCAGATTGCCAAAACAAATTGCAACTTATAAATGGAAGATCTCTTGTAAGGAAGTTTTAAAATGAAACTTTTCAACCATTTAAGATGTGTTTATTCACCATATATGAGCCTGCACAATACAAAGGGCATGTCCCAAGAAATAATTACGACCCTGCCCTATAAATAATTACCAAGGCAGGCAACACACATATTGCTCTTGTAATAGAAGCACATGAGATTTAAATTGCTGAAATAAAATGGAAAGTCTTGCCTTTTTGCTCAAAAAACTTAACATAGCACCTCTAGTTAAAATAAAAACATTAGATATACACTAGCTACAAACCTCATACACCTATCAAAGACATTAAAAACATTAGCATGATACAGCATAATATTTCAATTTAAAGCTTAAAACTTTTGATCTCAACACAAAATTTTCTGTAACTCTGAATTTTTAGACAGTATAATATTTTATTTAAATAGAAACTTAACACATAGCAAACATTAGTAGGGTAATTTAAAAATTGTTTTACGACACTTAATAAGCCTGACAACTGGACAATTTTGGTCTTACTTCACATCTATTAAAATGGTGTTTGCTGACATCCGCCTCATTTGGCAGTGTTGCCTCACATTGTGTATGAATACATGATCATATCTAGCATATCTGTTACATGTGTAATTTACAGTTTTAAAATAATGCTATTTACACCATTTTTAAAAGATTGACCCATCAAAACACAGCAATCTCAATTTTGTACAACATAAAATATCCCCAACCGGCTGTTAAAATCAATTAATAAGAGCAGTCTAAATATGAATGAATGAATAAACAAGATTTTTTTAAATGCAGTATTTCATGAAATTATTAATGCTTTCTGTGGTTTTTAAAATATGATACTGATCAAAACGTATTGGGTTTTAGTGTATCAAAAAGTCAATCTAAATACCACACACATTGTTCACCAAAAATATCATTCAAGTCTTATTAACTTGTAACGTCCCATAGTCGGGTCAAATGTTTATAAACTTCTTAAAAAGGGACTTTTTTTATATATATTTATTCATTTATTATGGTTTAAAAAATACAGTGGAAACTAGTTTTACAATCAAATACAATGAAATCAGTACACTAAACATGATAAGTTGTATTTTGCATTCAGTAAAATAATTTGATTTCCAACTAAAACTAATTTAAAACATTATCACAGCTTGTAATAGGGGAAGGTAAAAAAGCTTAATTTAAAAACTTACAATGTAAAAAGAGTAGATAAAAAGGTGAACAACTAGTTCTTTTGTACAAATTTAATACAAGAACTATTGTTATAGTCACATACATCCACAATGTTAGGCTTCTCTATTGTGTTAGCTGGCAAGTTTTCTTTTGTCTATGTTGCTAAAATTCATAGTGCTTGCGTGTTCAAAAAAGAACATGCACCATCAAAATTTGAATTGTACAAAATGTTAGCTAAAAATGCATCACATGATGGTTTGAACTCCAGTACTTCCACTTGCCCAATTGGAAAGTAAATCATGCGTTTGGCAGTCTTTCCTACTCACCCAATTGGGCTTTATATCATGCAGTTTGGCACTACTGGATTCCTGTTGCCATTTTGTCACTATGTTAAGTGCTTATGATGTTGATACGATTGTATGCACAAAGAGTGATGCTGGGCTGAGGTCGGCTCCATTCGCAGACAGCAGAGGAACATGGTGGTAACCTATAAAGGGGGAAATAGTACAAACAATTAATCAATGTAACATTTCTCATAGAAATATTGTCTTAAATCTTTACCTGCAAGTAATAGAAAAAAAATCAAAATCAAACCAAAACAAACCTACTATTGACAGTTCCAGGTGTAATGGCCGATACCCATCATCAGAAAACCAGTAGATGGTGCACTGCCAACCAAAAATGCGCAATGTTGATCCTTCTTGTCAGAAGTGTGCCATCTTCTGGTGATGCTCATCCAGCTGGAGAGAAGGATCAATCAACATCATTCTGATGACCGGGTATCAGCCATGTCTTGCAATGGTAGGTTTATTTTGCTTTGGTTTTGAGCAAAACTGTCAATTATTGTTATAAGCTTCAAACCTATCTACCTAGAAGCATTGTTTCAACAGAATTGAGACATCATTTCTGTTGGAAATAATGAGTCTATTCTGGTGAGACAATGCTTGCAGGTAAAAATCTGGAGTTTGCATTATTTGGATAAGTACATACAGACTAGTGTCCTGCAAAAGTTAAACTGAGTCCGTCCTATTCAAACTCATGGTCCAAGATACTCAGGTCTCTTGTTTGGGCCTTAGACATTGTTCCCTCTTAGGCCATATGTCGCAAAATTTGCTCAGCAGGTTGACAAATTAGCTCAACAAAATTTTTGATATTTAAGAATACAGGTGGGTTTTCTTGTATATTTAGCCAATTTGTGGCAAAAACTGATGAATTAGGCGCAAGCTCCCCACTAGCTTTGCACAATATTTTAGCATTGGCTCAAACTTGAAATCCTTAGAGGGAACACTGGCCTTAGATGATTGTTGTATGACTCAATAATATAATGTCATTTCACCTTAGTTAGAGATAGCCATGCCCACAAAACAAGGGGAAGTACCTATGGTAATATATGTCTTAATTTCAAACCTAGACTTGAGGCTGGAAGACGTTCCTTCCTATTCAGGGGGGCTAAAGAATGGAACTCTCTCCCAACTGGTGTTAAACATCCTTTGCCAATCAACAATGCTATTTTTAAATCCAGGCTTCTCAAAAAATAATTTTGATCAAAATTCCTGCTTGATAATATAATTTTATTTTCTTATATAAAACATAGCCTTGCTAGTTCAACGTTTAAAAGTTTTCTATTTTTTATCCTGTTATACCCATTGTAGTGTGTAATTGAATTTATGGAATTTTATGTATGTAATATAAATATTAAAACTTTGATAGTTTTTAATGATATGTAATATTGAATAATTTAAAATTGTATAAATCTGGGCTGGCCCTTTTTAAAAATAATATGATATTTATATATAGTGGTACTTTAAAGTTATTAATTCATCATGTAATGTATTAGTAGTTGACATGTAATTAAACTAAATGCTTGCTTTCTTTCTCAATGTAAATTGTATTTTTATATAATGTTTAGTACTTAAGTTTTAAATATTCTGTGTATTTTTAAATATTGTATTTTGATGTTTTATGTGATCCCTGGGCCTCATGGAAGAACAGAGGCTACTTGTATTGTCACTGAATGAGTGTCCCAGGTTAAAGAAGAAATAAACAAACAAACATGTCTACTGCACCATTAATATTAAGGATAATAGATTGTATAAGGAATTCCTTACCAAATAACAATACAGATGTGGTAATACAGCGATTACACAAAAAGTAGAAATGTTTTAAATGCAAATATGTTAAAAAAATTAACTTTCTGAATAGGATTTATCAGGCTTGAAACTGTCAAGAAATAAGATTTGGAAATTATATGGGAATGTGCATGACCTTTTTCATCAAACTTTGCCTTTGCTAATTCAAATGACTGATACATTCTTGCTTTTTGCAGATATTTTTCTTCTGTTTCAACTTTCTGAAACACATTACATCAGAGGAATTCTCAGTTACAAGAAAAAGGTTAGTAAATGTTTTGTGTATCTCTCCCATTAATTTGATGTTTGTGCACAAGTAAAGGACAAGAAAATGAATAAAGAAACATCCCACAAAGTGCCTTGATGTTTGTGAACATTATGTTGAAATTAAGGTTCCATGACTGCCCTGTTGCATGATGGGTTTTATGGTGGACGATACAGGGGCTTTCAACAATGATATGAAGCAAGTAAAAGTGTAATGATAACTCTTAAAACATTTTCATTTTATAACCCTAACCATACTCAATCGTACAAAATCCTACAGGCTACACAGACGAAGTCCAAGAACATCACATTTGGTGGTTGCACAATCACCCGAGCCTATCTATACTCAAGGAAAAGCTGGCTGGTCCAACATACAGGCATGGTGTGCAGCCCCTGTCTCTCGCCTAGCATGCGGGAGGTCATGGGTTCAAAACGCCCGCGCGGGGGCGCGCTATGTGCAATTTGTTTTTGTCCTCCCTCCCTTTCTTATTTCTTGAGGAGATAATCTCCGTACCACCTTCCCCACGACCACCTGAAGTCAAAACCCCCATTATAGTATGTTACTTTAAACCTAACGATGCTCAATCCTTGATAATCCTACACAGACTAAGTCTGAGAATGAGCCTATCTATATAAGTCGAAGAACTCCACATTCGTCGGTTGCGCAATCGCCCGAGCCTATCTATATTCAAGGAAAGGCTGGCTTGTTCAACATACCGGCGTGGTGTGAAACCCCTGCCTATCGCCTAACACGCAGGAGGGAGGATCTACGCACAATTTGTTTTATCCTCCCTCCCTCCCTCCTTCTTGAGGAGATAGTCTCCATACCACATTCCCCACGACCATCATAACTCATTTATTTCATTGTTTAACTGTTTATTTCATTTTTGTTGCTCAGCTGTAATAGGGGTAGCAGGTCGGTTAGCAGAACGGACTCAGAAACATGTATGGATGCTATGGTGCTATTAGGTAGGTTGTTTTTACCACAGATAAAGGGTTAATTGGTCAAAAAACTTTCAATGCATCTCCTTTTCACTGGAAATTGGGCCAGACTTTGAAAAAGAAACTATCCATAAATGAAAGAACAAATATTTTGACCACGATTGTGCAATCAGATACGGTCATAAGTATGTTAGTTGTTGCTGAAGGTTTGATCCTAAGGTGCCTGGTTATATATTGTCTTTACCTGGCTGCCCAATGTTTTGCACTTCCCTTGTTTATTTTATTCTTCCTGTATCCTACTACCTCTTCTAGTCCACCTTGTTAAATTGTAGATTGATTTATTTAAGCCCATATTTACACATGCCATTATGCATTTTATGTTCCAGATATTGATGAGGCA
The DNA here is from genome assembly GCA_032273385.1 of Ophiopholis aculeata. NCBI lineage: Eukaryota > Metazoa > Echinodermata > Ophiuroidea > Amphilepidida > Ophiactidae > Ophiopholis > Ophiopholis aculeata. Next base: position 5,670 of record JAUMTS010545481.1, on the reverse strand, counting down.
AAACATCAAAAATTAGGTAGCAATTCCAGTTTGAATAGCAACATTAGTATAACAAGTATTAGCAGTACTAGCTCACCAATCTTACTAGGAACAACAGATGTCTATTATGATACAAGGCAACAAGAAATACATAGAGGCAATGGCCAACCAAAGTGCAATGGGTATGTATGATATATAGATATCTATGTGGTCTACATAAATGGATGAAGAAATACAGGTAGAATCATACTAGCATTGCATTATGTTGCTGCGCGAATAAATTAATTACTTTCCAAATCATTGCATTTCCAGGCTATACTAAGATGCATTTAATTATACTATATTATATTATAATTCAACAGCCATTCCACAATCTATGTGCTGTTACTGTAGTCTAACAATGCCAATGTATTAAATTCTAGAGCATATAGACATTATGTCTCTAAAATTAGTAAGAGTTGTTCCAACTGAAAAATAAATTTACCATCATGTTTTATGTGTGTTTGTTTTTGGTATCAAAATTTGAAATATCGGTCATAAGATACTGGTGATCAGTGTCAAAGAGCTGATAGCAAATAATGTGGTTTGTGCATACCTTCCATCACCATTAACCAGACATTCTGTTCTAAGGCGCTGCAAATTGCTGCTGGTGAATTGTCACAATCACATCATTTTTTGAGGTAAAATCCAAAACACTAACAGTCATTTGATATAATCCTTTATGCTTGTCCTTGTACAGGTCTGCAATGCCAATAGACAATTTAAAGTCCAGATCACAGCTGCAGAGAGACAGTAATAGTGCTCATTGTAGGCAATATTCCCATCCATCAACAAGTCCAGTTGCAGTACCTAGACCAACAAGAAGGCCGTCAGCTGAAGCTGTAAGTCATTAGTAATTATCTCGATTCACAATACATTGCGCCACCAGCAGTTACTCAAGTCAGTTCAATTGTTGACCTCCAGGGTTGGCATAGGCGATCCAGTCATCATTGGATATGCAAGTAGTGAGATATACATTGAAAACAGCTCAATGAAATAGTCCAGGCAATTAATAGAAAGAATAAAGATTAAGTGTCAAATTGCTGTTTTAATTAGTTTTTCAATCGCATGTAACACCAATATATCAATTGACAAACTAAATAAGCTGTGACATGCTTTCCCTAGATGTAATATCTTTATTGCCCGGGCTTTGGATGCCACTTTTTTCCCATGATGCATCAGGAAAACACATCTCGGAGGCAGCAACTGGCGGCGCATTGTATTGTGAATAGAGATAATTTCATATCTTGTCTGCTCGTTTAACAGGAATTTGAACTAGAGTAAGAAAGTTCACTTTTGTACATCACATTTTATAAGATAAAAAGAATGTTTGACACAGCCAGTAGAAAGTTATACATGACTATGGTTCACCTAATTTTTCGATTTAGCGTGATGTCATAACATGTACATACCATTCGTGTTAACAAATAAATTATTTTTCATTTTTGCGTGTTGCTGAATGATAAAATTAGAATCATTTATTTTAATCATAAAAACAGGGGTCTTTGCTAAAACCAAATTGAATGTTACCAAAATCCTTTTCATTTTTCTTTCAGGCAAAATCGGGTTCTTCAGCATGTGGCAGGTGAGTTTTGTTTTCAGATATTTTTCATAAATTACTTGCATCATAGCTACTCGGGCCTGCGGGTGGGTACTAAGTGTAGCCCTGAATGACGGTCTTCAATTACTGTATAGCGGGTAATTTTCGCGGGGGGTTAATTTTCACGCTTTTCACGTTGGAAAAAAATATTTGTTGCCCATAGAACTTAATAGGCAAGTATTTTAAAACACAAACTTAAAACCCACTGAACTGTCCAGAATGAGTGGAATCACAAAAAATTAACCCCGCAAATATATTCCGCTATACAGTATGTAACAAATCAGATGAATACAGACACCAAATAAGCAGCAAAAGTGATAATAGATTTACATTTTATTTTTTCAACCTGTTACAGCTGGCAAATGGTGTCTGGTACAGGGAGTGTCAAAGGTTATGCCTCAGCTAGAGATTCACCGCTTACTATCAATTCTTCATCAGATGTATCAAGTGGCTCAAGTGGTGCCGGCGGGAGTTTTATGTAAGTAGTAGAATTCCATGCCATTTTCCATCAATTCTTAACTACCAATTGAAATATTCTAGCAAAAGATTTAAAAAGGGTAAAATGAACAGTTTAACTCTTTTTATATAATTATTGTGTCGTCAAATGGGATGGCACATAGGAATTACTTTGGTAGTGTGCTTGTCTGTCTGTCTATCTGTGGCAAAATGTTGTAAGTCTACCCATAATTGATCACTGTTTCTACATACTTCTTTTGATTTTCATGGGACTTGGATACAATGATTCTTGGGTAGAGTGACACATGTAACCCCAACATGGGTGGGGTCAAAGGTCTTATAGGGGTCATTAGAGGTCATTTAACAAACTCAAACAGGCAAAATTATAATATCGGGTCACCACATGCCCTTACTTTAATGGATTTTCATGGGATTTTTGATGCAATGGTCCTTGGGTAGTGTCACATATGTGACCTCAACAAGAGTGGGATCAAAGGTCATCTAAGGTCATTAGATGTCATTGACTGCAAATGGTCAAAATGACAAAATGGCCAACCTGACGTGTTATTGGAGTACATGGACCTGAACTCCCTGAAAATTTGAAGAAATAGTACCCCACTCTGATTCGCATCAGGAAAAGGTCTGGTCTGGGGATTCCTGTTGTTCTGGGATAACCTTCTCGTCTTAACTGTAGATAGCTAATAAATATTGTTTTTCAACATCTATTTTCCCTTTTCAGGAGGACAGACAACATCATAGAAGAGAGTCTGAGAAAGCAAAGATTAGACAGTGTTCGCATCAAATTCAACAGAATCTACAGCTCAGTAATCGGACCACGCTACGCTAGCTTAGATCAAGGTGGACTAGTATCTGGTATGATAGACTCAATAGCATGTAAAGTAGGATTAAGGGGGAACAGGGCCACATATTTATAGCATTTATATTTGTAAATTGTATCCAAATTTATATTTCAAGAAATGACTTACCTGTTTTTTTGTTTCAGCAGAAAGGTTGTTCTTCAAGGTTACATCAAGTGTATGACAATAAAGTGCAGTATTAAACGGTGCATTTTAGTGGATTGTACACTTGATGATTGGATATAATTTGTAACCATTCAGAACAACACTTTTGCAGATTAGCATTATTTGAGACAAACCTGTGAGAAATTCAAACCAAAAATTACATCTGAATGTTTCAGTAGACCAGTCAAAAAGTGAATGAATGTCAACATTAATTTGTATACTGGCTGAAGTCTAACAAAAACTTGATGTATCACCCTAAATTTGGAAAATAAAACTAAATGATGTCACATCACAATTGATGAGTCAAATTTGTTGGCTTTAGTCAAGGGGCCCGGGGTGTTAATAACAACTGTCTGGTCATGGCTCATTATAATGATTACATTTAATCCTCCTGGTAGCTTTTACATTTTTCATTTGGCTGCATTCTGCAAATACTCAATTCTTGCCGACTTGTAAACAATACTTGTATGCTGCAATGTTCAGCATATTTTGTTTATTTTGTATGAAAAATTGAGTTACGTAATATCCAATACTTTCTGTTTAAAGCAAATAATACCAAAATATAAAATATATAAAACAATCAATTCTGTCATGAGCTGCATATGTATCTGTACGGTTAAACAAAGTGGAGCAAAGGACTTATATATTTTTTTTAATTCGAAAATGTGTGCTACTTATGTTTTGTTTTCATATTTTCTCAAAAATGTCTAAGTAGTAGAGAAAAGTCTGCTGAAAAACTGAAATTGTTGAATGGTCATGTTGTGTTGCTTAAAATCAAAATGCCCTTTAACCAATTAAACTTTCATTGAAATGTCTTATATCAAAAACTTTAGTATACAACTTACGCCCAAAAAATGTCTTACAACTTCAAGAAGTTACTTAATGAAACAAGCAAAAGCAACAGATAAGATGAGTTGAAAGAAGTAGGGCCATATAAATTTAGAGAATAAACGGTTAATACATTTTAAGTGTGAAATGAAAATTCAAAACGAAAGTTTCACAAGTTAAAGATTGACAAAGATCCTGTGGTGCTGCTCCTGATGTCTTTTTTAAGTTAGTTTCAATTGGAATTGCTTACGATCCATGGTGGCGTTTTGTGCCATTTAGTGACTGGGATGGGTGTAGGACTTCAAATGGTTGAGCTGGAGGAGGCCGATGTCATGATAATTCCTTTGCCAGGCATTTTTTTTGTACAAAACACCTTTCATACAGCCTAGCAACTGAAGTCCTTCAAATTTTGACCACAAATCATGGTCCATGATGTTGTCAGTGATATTTTAACTGGCAAAGATGAGAAATTCACAATGTTTAATGTTGTTTAATTGTGGGAATTAGTGATGTGGTCCTCAATGTAAGGTTTCCATAAGTCGTGTTTTAGTCACAGAAAAAAAAAAACTTTATCCGGAGGTTTGTTTTGCACTGATTGGCAGTGCTATAACATACCATCTTTTGAATTGAATTTCCTCTTAGCACCAGGAGCACCACAGAATTTCCTATTAAACGTTTCACAATTTTGTGATAATGTAATCGCAACACCTTGACTGATTCCTACCTGCTAAAACACTGTCTATCAAAAGTTACTTTTTTCAGACATTTTGTTCTCAAATATTTCTAGGAAGAGGAAAAGGTCCTGAATTTCTTCGAAAATGTCAATAAATTGGTAACACTGAAAATGGTAAATTGAAAAAGGGGTAAAACTAACTTTATTGGGGGTATCAGAGTACTGTCATTTAGCCTGAAACATGTCAACATGCAACCTTAATAAAAATAGTACGTACTTAGAGAAATGGGCTGAAAAATGTAGTGCAATATATGTAAATAGTTGGAAAGTTAAGCTCTTATTTCTAAGTGCTACTAGTTTCTGTATATCCTGCTCAATATAAGGTTTTATTTAAGAAGTATGTTTCACAGCTTAAATGAAAATTTGAAACTAAAGATTGCTATCTTTTATTCACCTCCTTGCTATGATTTGTCACCAAACGTGGGAATTCATTAATATATTTTTACAATGTTGTTCTTTTATGTTTTGTTACTAAATTGTTAACTTGAAAATTATTATCATAAAACTAAAAATGATTGTTAAGTGTAAAACCACATAGGAAAATTAAGATTTTTAGTTTCATATTTCTTCAGTTCTGAAACAAACATTCTTTGCTAAAACATATTGTATTGGAATTCACCAAGAAAGCATAATTGTGTCTGATTTGTAATTGAATTGATTGAAATAGCAGTTCCTTTTTATTTTGTTAATTAAAATACTGATTGAAGAATTGGTATCTGTTCATGTTAAGGATATGTGATGTGATCAAGAGAAATGAGCAGTATGTTGCTGATATTGATTACGAGTTAAAGGCCAAAGTAGGTAACACATTCTTATGTTTTACTTTGTTTGGAAAAGGTATATAGGTCCCACCCCTTCATCAAGTGTCGGACGGAATAAAGCACACCCTGCATTACTGAATGGTGCATTTATTCCACCACACACTTGAAGAACGGTTGGGACTTAAGGGGTCTCCAACTAGTACGTGTTTTTTTACCGTAAATTATCAAATTCTAATTTTAAGTCTTTATTTC
>JAUMTS010544370.1:0-13094 GCA_032273385.1 Ophiopholis aculeata | reverse complement strand
GGCAAATTATTCTCTCTCAGGAACATGATGCAACTGTTCACTTCTGTATTGAGTGTTTGGTACGCCTCGCCAACATCATCTGTCAGGTCTGTGACTAACAACGGGAGCGATTGTAGAAAATCATGTAGAGATTCAGACAGTGCCTTGATCTTTGGGACATGGTTCTGGTACTGTTCCACATTCTCCACCTCTCTTATAATGTTGTTCACACGATGGAGTAGGACCGTATGCCTGAGTTGTTCTCTCTCCAGAAATTCACCTCCTTGTGTTACATTCATGTAGTCATTAGGTATGTTCATAAGAGAATACTGGTTTAAACTGTCTCTTAAAAATACTATCTGGCACAATGCCCTTCTCTCTTGGGTACCTGCAGGAGGTTCCTTTCCATCTGTTAGCTCATGTTGATCCGGGAACTGAAGCCTGGTGTTGTACATGTCATTCATCCAGTTAGTAGCGCTACTCGGATATACCATTTTTGGCTTTGTGGTTACCACAATAGAATTGGAGCTGATGCTGTATTTGTCATCTAGCTGGTCCATGTCTTCCACTATCTGGATAACTCCAGGAGCGACATAGCCTGCCTCACTGGGAAAGTCGTATGCTGGCAGATGCTTAACTATTTCTTGATTAGTCAGAGTCACTGGTTTGTGCAAAGGTCTGCTAAATCCCTCAGACGTTCCGCATCGCAGATAGGCCTTGTCATCTATAGCTCTTCGTATCACGAATCTGCGAAAATCTGGACCATTCTTTTGTGAAAAGCAAAATCTTGTATAATACTTCATGTGCGCTCTGTTGTAATGCACATTGATGTGAGCCTCTACATGTTTCTTTTGAGAGCGCCTACTGAATTTCCACATACTTTGGCCTCGATGATCTTTGGCACTTCTATACCTCCTGTTACGCGGGGCTGCCCATGATCTGATGGTAGATGTTGACTTGATCAGGCGTTTACCATTTTCTTGCAGCCATTTGTTTCCCATCATCATCAAATCCTTACTGTGCATTCTCTTGTGTTCATCCACATATCCAACATTGGGATTTCCTTTCCGCCTATCATGTGCAGCCAACTGCTCACATAGTGCCTTATATACCACCTTTTCTGCTCCACGGTCAATCTGGTACTTTCCTTGTCCTTTCCTCTTCTGACTGAGCATGTTTTCTTTCCATTTCTTTATTTCTCTTTTGGCAGCTTTTTTTACCATATTCTGTTGGTCTCTTGCTATCCTTCGAATTCTCTCCTCTTTGTTTCTCAGTTGGAATTTGGCATAGTCTGTTTCATTGCTTGCTTGTGGCATTTTGTCTATTGCTGCCTCTTCTATTTCTAATTCTTCCTCAAGTCTTTTCACCAACGTTGTGAGTCTGCCCATGTGCATTTCGGTAGCTTCTTCCGTTCTGTCAGATATTTCCGTAATCAAGTCTAATACAATCTTTTTCACTTGACACAGAAGATGTTCATTCAACCCAAGGTAGTTTCTTAATGAAGTACTGGAAAATGTCAGCGCAAGCAGAGATATTGCTGCTACTCTTGCTCTCCTAGAGGTGAATAGCTCCATGACATTTTTGTAGTGCTGTTGCAAATCTCCTAACACTTGGTGGTTTGCATATTGTGATTCTTCAATTACCACATTCAGACCCTCAATGACAGATAAATTGGTCTTTGGTTTATCCATCAGCAGGACGTAAGGCTTAGGGTTGTACTCGTCTATAGATATAATAACTACTGGTAAGCCTCTGCGTTGTTGCAAGAGTGATTCCCTGAATTGTTGCATGGCACTGTTGTAGCGTTTGCTTGATGGCTGATGTTCTGCTGGAAGTTTACCAAGGTAATCCTCAAAGCACACACTCAATGGCAAAGTATGTATAGACATTAGGTCATGCAGCAAACAGAGCATTGAGTTTAAAACAGACCTCTCCTTTGGTGATGTCGAGTTACCTATTTTGGTTTGTAACTCATCAACTCTCTCTGCAGCTGAACAATTTACATCAGAGTATTGTATGTTTTTACCTGCTTTTCTGCTTTGCTGTCTGAATCTGCTTCGATTAAGATTCGTGGACGCCATGCTGAAAAATTATAAAAAGAAAGATTGAAATGTATTAGCAATGCCATCACGTATGATTTCCTTTTTACAGACTGCAGATTGAGCAAATCATTCTTGCCCATGTGAAACATTGTATGTGTAGCACCGGGTGCACCAGCTGCATCATGCATGATGACCATCTCCAGGATGACCTGAGTACAGTACCAAATATTCCACTTTGGTGAAGAATTACTTCCTCCGTGGAAGTTAAAAAGCGGAATTTGAATTTTCTTTATCACTGCATAACGCTATGAAAATGGTTGTTATCTTTTTGTCACTCAAGGAGGCCAAGTTATTGTACCTTCGGACTATTTCAGGCGATTGGAACGACTTTGTGCAACTTTAGTTGCTATTGCTGTTTGATGTACGTGCTGCATTTCTCTCGTGTTGCTTGGCACACTTACCAACCAACAACAATTGCACCAAATCCCACCAGGAGCCCTGAAAAATGCCAGACGTACAACAACTCAGCCTCAATGAGCAATAACAACAAGGCCACAAGTCCAGATTTCCTATTTCAAGTCCATATCAAATTGCATGCACTCTTCTAATCCGGCAAACTCATTTGCAGAATAGCTGTATCATACCCCACATATTACAACACTGATGTCAGTTTCAATTTGTGATCTGAAATTTTGCAAAATTAAAATATATGTAATATACTTTAATTGCACCAAACAATGAATCCAAATAGGCAATTATTAGTGATTGTTTTAAATGTAAGTAACACATACTGAATAAATAGGGCTGTAACAAGCAAGAGACACTGAATTTGTTTTTATAATAATTTATTTGCTTTGCAAAAGAGAAATATATCAAACATTGTCTTTGTTAAGTCACCCTGTACTGCTGAAATAATGCAAAATTTACTTTGTGTATTGCTTGATGTTATAATCATAGAATCATAGTCGTTGGTGCTCATGTGTTTGTTATTCCCTTTGTATCTGTTACTGTCTAACCATGACTTTGTTTTTGTTTCCCATGTTATCAAGTTCACTAATTTTAATCATTTAATTTTTTCATTCAAATAATAACTAACTCTATAACATAACTAAAGAATTAACAAAGTAGTTTAAATTAATTAATCTAATACTTTTGATGCTGATGTTGTGCATCTGTATCCATCTAAATGAGTTAAAGGAATAAAAGAACAAGATAGATGTTTGAACTTATTCAGTATATTCAATTATGTTTATCAGTGATGTCAAAACAAAAAACATATTTGTTATTTGTTGATGATAATAAGAGTACTTTTGGAAAAGTTTAATGTTTTTATATAATTTTTCTATTCTGATTGAATTATCAAAATAGCAAATCCAAAATAAGCACAGCAAAGTACTATCAATTCACTTGAGATATGGCTTGTTTCTACTATTTTCAGATTTCCAAGATTTTTGAAATCCTGAAATTCAATATAATGAGCTAGCAAATTAAGAGGCATCATATTATAAATAGTGCATTTAGTTAATAGTTTATATAACCTATAATATGATCATGTGACCCAGAATTAATTAAACCCCACTCCATTCCCATCATATTAACATCATCATATTTCACATTTATCACTAATAATCAGTCCTTGCAGTCGATCCCATCGCACCAGTCATTTCGGGTTGCCCAGGGCCCATCACAGACACCGTAACAATCGGTACCCAAACCACACCAATAACCTGGGTAGAACCAACAGCAACTGATAACTCTGGTTTACCACCTACTGTGGTAATGACACACAGCCCTGGTGATAGTTTCCCTGTTGGAACTACGGTGGTGGAGTACAGGTTCACGGATCAGGAAGCAAATGAAGCGGCTTGTACATTCATGGTCACTGGTAAATGTCTTGTTATTAACTTGTGTTTCTTAACTCGTGTGTTTGGTTTTTAAAGATTTGTTCGCATTAGAAAAACAGTTAATGTTGATAAAATCATTTTAACATGTCACAGTGTTTAGTTTGTTGGTTAGAATTAAGTTAACAATTGTTTGTGTTGGATTAACATTTAATCATTTGCTGTTATGCCAAAGTGTGGACTACTTTCACACATTTAGTGTACTTTCAGAAATTTTAACGAAATCTTATGACTAGAACATCAAGTCAGTTAACTATTTTAGAGATTTTTTGAAAATGATAATAATTTTGGAAATAATCTTATAAAGAGATAACAAATATTTTGACTGTAGAATTTTTTCATTCAGATTGTTCCCTAAAGAAAATTAAAAAAATATTGTAATATGTAAATATCGGTCTTGTAGTTTGACATTTATATTTTCCCGAGCAACAAAGATAGATTAGCCCCTTTAGTTGTAACTTTGCAATTTATTGTGCCAATCAAAGGCATTATACAAAATATAATAAACCTTGACATGATTTAAGTCAATTATTTATAAGAGCTGTTTTAATTGGTAACTCAACTGATTATATATAGTTATAAGCCAGTCAGAAATAGTGTAAGAAAAATGGTGTAAAATATCAGCTTTTATTCACCTGGTTTTCCTATATTAATATTTGATTTCAGTTATCCAGGTCGACAACATTCAACCTATCATTCAAGGTTGTCCCCAATCCAACACCTACGAGGTCCCATTGGGATCTTCAAATCGTGTTGTAACTTGGGGAGAACCAGTAGCTACAGATAACTCGGGTGTCACTCCAACCCGTACACAAAGTCACACATCTGGAGGTCTCTTTCCCGTTGGAATCACCAATGTGATTTACACATTTACGGATGGCTCTGGAAACAGTGCCATGTGCACTTTCACTGTAACGGGTAAATTTATGACAAGTTTTAATCTTTCTAAGCATGCCAACTCTTTTCAATTTTCAGAATGCTCTTAAGCTCTACAAGCTATTTATGTTTGGTTATTCAAACATTTGTTAATTTTAAGATTTCTTTGCCATCTTGGTTTGGTTTTAAAGCTCTTTGCCTTTTTTGATTTATTGAATAAGTTGCACCACTCAATGACAAGTAAGTTGCACCACTCAACTACAAATAATCTTTTCAAAACTCTTCTAGCCCTCTCTAGGTTTATACACTTGTTACTTGTTCTTGGTATTTCAACACTGCCAAACTCTATAAGCCATCTTCAGTCTTTAAATTTCACATTTTATTATCAAGCATTGTGTGCGCATGTATATGGTTTTTCAGACCTTTAATTTTTTTTATCTTAATGTTGTATTGTTTGGTAAGCTCTACCAAGTTCGACTCTATGCATGCCAACTCTTTTCAGTTTTTCAGCATTTTCTGAAGCTTCACAAGCTATTCAAACATTTGTAAATTGTTAAGACTTTTATGCCATCTTTCTTTGGTTTTAAAACTTGAACTCTTTATTTCAACTCTGTATTATAGTTCAAACTTCTGTGGAGTCTAGTTGCAGCCACTATTGGTTTTCAATCCTCTGTCCTCTAGTCCTCTTTCTGTCAATCACATTTTACAAACTATTGCCTTCTCTGATTTATTAAATCAATTGCACTACTCAACTACAAATTTTCTAAACCCTTTTTAAGCTCTGTTTTCTAGCCCTCTCTAGGTTTATACACCTGTTGCTTATTCTTGGTATATCAACACTGTCAAAATCTACAAGCCATCTTCATTCTCTTAAATTTCACATTTTATTATTAAGCATTGTGTGCACATGTATACGGTTTTCTCAGACCTTAAAAAAAAATCTTATCTTAACGTTGTATTATTTGGTAAGCTCTAACAAGTTGCACTCTATGCATGCCAACTCTGGTTCTTTGAATCTGTATCAAGTGGTGTTATACAGACTTCTTTTGGTTTGCATAGGTTTGTCAAGTCATCTTGGTTAACCTAGGTAAAATCAACTCTTTACAAATTTGCAAGCTGTGTTTCTGATTACAATTACGCATTTTATTTTGCTGATTTATTTGACCTACAAGGTCTGTTTATTTCTCTTGTACTGTTTTATTTAACTATGAAATTGAATATTCAGCTCTCTTGTGTTCTTTGACTCTATATCAACTCCCTGTTTAACAGCCCTCTTTTGTTTCCTGTTGGATTTCAATAATTAAGAGCTCTTTTCCTTTGGCATAACATTAAAATCAAGCCTTGTTTGGTATTTTTAGTGGATTTTTATTCATTTAAAAACCTCACAGTTCCCTTTAACTGTCAATCTTCTAAAGTTATACATGCTGCTACCTCTTATTTTAAACCTGTATGAAGCTCCTTTGTCAGTCCTATTTGGTTGCTAAAATCAACTCATCTTTGCTGGCCAATTTTGATATCTAAAATAGAATATAAGCCCTGTATTTCAAAATTTTGTAAGAAAATTCTTTGTATCTAAAGAAAGCCATATTTGGTCATCTCATTTTGATATTTTAAATGAAATATAAGCTCCATGTTCCAACATTTGGGAAGTAAAATTCTTAGTATCTAAAGAAAGTCATTTTTGGGTCATCTCTGATTTAAGACAGGAACATAGAAAAGCTGAGTGTGTATGTGTGGTGGTGGAGAAATAACCGTGTAGAAAATGTACTAACCCTTCCCGTTCATTATCATTTTTGTCAATGCACTCCATTGGGAATAGTCACCACCATTGATGTCAACGTACCCATTATCACTAACTGCCCGCCATCTGCAACCTACACGGTTCCATTGGGAACCCCGGATCGCGTAGTCACATGGACGGAACCTACCGCAACGGATGATTCCGGAATACAACCTGCTGTTACGCAGAGTCATTTTTCAGGAGGGCGTCTTCCTGTTGGGGATACTTTAGTTATGTACACATTCAGGGATCAGACAGGAAATCAAGCTGTGTGTTCGTTCAACATTGTGGGTATGTTAACCTAATATTAATTTGGTGCTGGTTGTTAATTGTAATTGTGTTTGTGTTTTGTGGTATTTATGTTTAGTGTGGTTTATTGTATATAACTTCAGTTTTGACTAGGACCTAAACATAATTATCGCATAGCAGAATCTCTCATGATAGGTTGGTGTTTGTGCCTATGTAATGCCATCCATAACAGTTTTGGATGAAGTATATTTATTAGTTTGAAGAGTTTCTATGAAGTAAATCAGGATTTTTAGAATATATTTTAATTACCCTTTGTAAAAAAAAAACTTAAACTTGTAAATAAAGTGATAACATGATTTTTCCATCTGAATTAAAAAATTACCTAATGGATCATTATGACTAAAGATATGGTTTCAACTTTCAGGTAGCTTTTCAGCCGCCAAGCTCATGAAACTGTTAAGTTTTATTTTAAACTCAATTTATTTCTAGCTATTATAAAGTCTAAGAGTACATATCAAAATGAGCGATTAAACTGAGTTTAAAAGACAATCAACCTGCATTTATGTAAACTTAAAACAAAACTCATAAATCTCGGAATGCTCAGACAAAACAAGTTAACAAAACAATCAAGACACCCATATGTCCCATTATCATTTTCTTTCAGTTAATGCGGTCGATGATCAACCTCCACAGATAAATAATTGTCCTCAAACAATCTCCGTCACAGTACCCATTGGAACACCCACAGGCACAGCCTTCTGGGTGGAGCCTACAGGCACAGATAACTCTGGGTTACAGCCCAGAGTTCTCAAATCACACAATCCAGGCTCAAATTTCAATGTTGGTACAACCAGGGTTTCCTACATATTATTGGATCAACAACAAAATGAGGCAACTTGTATGTTTGATGTCATAGGTAATTAGAAAATTTGATCATTTTTCTGCACGCAAAATTGCAGCCAAAAGCCTGAAATTATAATGAGACTTAACAGCACTCTGTTTATATATATCCAATGCACATATCTGTATAGTATTTTGATGTTTACCAATATTTATAGCTAGCTAGACAATGACTGATCTATTGTAAGTTTATTTTAATGGTGTTAATAGTTATCTTACACTCTGAAAAATATATCTTTATGCATACTTTCCAATCTTTGAAATATATAAATCACGCTGCTTACTTAGTCTTATGTAATTGCAAAGGGAATTTCTATTGATTGCTGGGGAAAATTGCAAGTAGTAGTATAGAGCAAAATGCAATTCAAATCACGCAAAATTAGAGACTTTGAATTGCTACAAATTGTAATATGCATGTACAATAGCTGAGGAAAGGATTTAGTACATGCGGGGAAAAAATACCATAAAATATCGCTATAAAGCTGAAAATACATTCTTTTTGCACACAAAATAAAGCATCTAGGCAAATTGAGAGAAAATCCTTTTTGCAGGATTTAGTAAAGCCAAATTTTGGGAGACGTAAATATAAAAATTTTATCACATAATGTTTAAATGCAGAGATAAAATACAGCAATGCCTGGTGATAAGTTTTACAACAAATGAAGTAAAAAAGCAAAACATGTGATCACAATGCAATATTTATCACACAAAAATGCAAAAGTTATATCAAAATGCAATATTTATCAAACTAAAATGCAAAAGTTTTATCAAAATGCAATATTTATCAAATTAAAACGCAACAGTTATATCAAAATGCAATATTTATCAAACCAAAAATGCAAACATTATATAACAGTGTGCAGGGCTGGTGATTGTGATTTTCTTGGCTGGAATCTGCATGTCCATCATAGATCACTGCAGGTGATCTGTGATTTGCCCTTTTTGAAAAAAAGCAGCTTTAATCTATAAAATACATTTACTGTCTAGTAGTTGCATAGTTCCTAATTTTCCACTTATTTCAATTGCATATACAGCACTGTTCAAAAATGTATTTACACACAACAAAGCAATAAAAACTTTTCATTAAGATAGCTTTATGCACATATTATTATTATTTAAGCACGTCTGTATTTTTCAGCACACAATTTTAGAATGTGTCAAATTGAACTGCACATAATGTTTCAATCAATACGATTTTTAGCATAAAAATTAGTATTTAGAAGCCGGCTTATGTTTCATAGGTAATTTTACATGTGTGTAAAGTTGGCATGGAAAATCAAGTGTTTGTTTCTTTCTGAATAGTTATCGATGCTTAATATGTTATGCAAGTGTCTGTGCATTTGTTTACATGTTTACTTTGATACAAGTGGTTTTGTGATTGTTGTTCTATTTATAATCTTTTTGTGATTGTTGTTTAATTTGAAATGCATGATGTACCAGCCAGTGTTTTAGATTTGTTTGAATAATGTTGTCTATTTATATTTTTATCACTGTTACACCCATGTTAAATGTTTTTTTAAACTACAGGTAAAAACTTGTTGATATGTATGTATAACAGGGATAAAACTTACAGGATATTTGAAGCAAGACTCATGTTATTATGTTGTTTCTTCATGACAGTATAAACTTTTATGTGTTGATGTTTTTTTATGTTCAATTTATAAAATGTTGGTATTTTGGTGTATGAGTTTGTTTTGCAATTTAACATGGGACATGCAAATAAAACTCATGTTTTAATAGTTGCCATGTCCTTTTTATCCAATGTTGGTATTTATGTGTATGAATTTCTTGTGCAATTTCATATATTGGTATTAGTGTATGTGCAATATTAAATAAATTTGACATACAAATAACACTTATGTACTAACCCTTTAACACAGTGAATGCCGTTGATACATCACCACCTACTATAAGTGGCTGCCCCCAATCAGCCATGTACACTGTGCCAATTGGAACCACATCATCAGTGGCAACATGGACAGAGCCTACAGCTACTGATAACAGTGGAACAGTGCCTACTGTTTTTAGGTCTCATCAACCTGGAGATAGTTTTCCAGTTGGAACGACTGAGGTTACATATATCTTTAGAGACACAGTCGGAAATGAAGCTACTTGTACATTTTCTGTTGTAGGTAATGAATGAGACGGTATATTTTCTTTTGATCTATTTTTGCAAAACATGCATATTTTCTTAGATTTTTTGCAAAACATACATATTTTCTTTGAACTTTTTATTGCAAAGTTTAATCATGGAAGCTGGTGTGTGCTGTAATAGAATCTTGTAGTTATTGGAGACAAAGTTGCAATATTGTTTCAGAAAATCTTGCTTGTATGGATATTGTGGGGAAATTTCTTGATCTAAATTTTCTGAAATAGATTGTTATACTTCAAACTCTTAAAAGAAACTAGTCTTTTTGCCAAATTTGCTGCTGTATGATACTTATGATATCTATTTTTAGCATCTTGTTTTGTTCAGCATTATATTTTCGAAGCCATCTATAGTGGCAATTGTACGCCAGTAGCAATGTATTGGGTGATAACTCTGCACACTATACCATACCTACTCTACACAATTATGGATCTTCAAGGGTAACTTCTTGTATATGAAATATCTTTTTTTTTGTTGCAAAGTATAATCATGGAAGCTGGTGTATGCTGAAAAGAATCTTGTAGTTATTGGAGACAAAGTTGCAATATTGTTTCAGAAAATCTTGCTTGTATGGATATTTTGGGGACATTTCTTGATCTACATTTTCTGAAATAGATTGTTATACTGCAAACTCTAAAAAGAAACTAGTCTTTTTGCCAAATTTGCTGCTGTATGATACTTATGATATCTTTTTTTAGCATCTTGTCTTGTTCAGCATTATATGAATAAAGAGTTTTTTAAGCAATCTATAGCGGCAATTGTACGCCAGTAGCAATGTATTGGATGATCGCAATCTGTAGCGGCAATTGTATGCCAGTAGCAATGTATTGGATGATAACTCTGCACACTATACCTACCTACTCTACACAGTTATGAATCTTCAAGCTTTACTTCTTGCATATGAAATATCAGCAGTGGTGTTTGAAATGCAGTTTATTATCTCATTTTTGTTTTCAAAATCATTTTTGATTTCTTCCGAAACATAAATATTTTCTTTGTTGCAAAGTATAATCATGGAAGCTGGTTTATGCTATTAGAGAATCTTGTAGTTATTGGAGACAAAGTTGCAATATTGTTTCAAAAATCTTGCTTGTATGAATATTTGGAGAATTTCTTGATCTAAATTTTCTGAAATAGATTGTTATACTGCAAACTCTTAAAAGAAACAAGTCTTTTTGCCAAATTTGCTGCTGTATGATACTTATAATATTTATTTTTAGCATCTTGTCTTGTTCAGCATTATATGAATCAAGATTTTTTTGAAGCAATCTATAGCGGCAATTGTATGCCAGTAGTAATGTATTGGATCATAACTCTGCACACTATACCATACCTACTCTACACAATTATGGATCTTTAAGCCTAACTTCTTGCATATGAAATATCAGCATTGGTATATGAAATGCAGTTTAATATGTCCTTTTTGTTTTCAAACTTCAAAAATTGGTGTTAAAACCTTGCTTCCGGTTACTTTGAAATTGTAAAAACTGTCTGTTTGCATCTGTTGCATAGGAACATTTTGTTTCTGAAGTTGTACAATTGCCTACACAATTGCATATTTCTATGGAAAAAAGCTGCAGAAAGTATGGACTTCATGTAATATTTTGATAAGTAACTTCTTTTACCAAGGAAAAAGGATAAATTCTCTCTTTGAATTCTTGAGTTTCTTGCATTCTTGTCTCTAAGTTTGAACTGGCTGCTGAAATGCTTCATATTATCGTAACTTAAAGCGCAATGATTTATAAAAACAAATGCTGTTATCTATAGTCCACTATGCCAACCCGACTTTGTAATCTACACTGCACACTTTTACAGTCACACTGTAGTCTTCTTAGGATTACCTTTTCTGCTCTACCTGGATGAAATTTCAACAAAATGTGTTTCTGAAATAAAATCGTATTTTGGAAGCTCGGTGTGGGATTCTGCAACTGTCAAACAGCTTTCTATGACTAGCAAATAAAGAACGAAATTAAAACTAATTTGTATGATCACTTTTGTACAGTCAATGCAGTTGACTCCTCACCTCCTACGATAAACGGATGTCCTCAATCTTCATCATACATGGTCTCAATTGGAATAACATCAAAAGTAGTGACTTGGACAGAACCTACAGCTATAGATGACAGTGGGTTCGAACCTTTAAGGGTCAGAACACATACCTCAGGTGATAGCTTCCCAGTTGGAACTACACGGGTCACATATTTATTCACGGATCAAGCTGGAAATGAAGCAGTCTGTTCATTTTCTGTTGTAGGTAATGGAGCTGTGATTTTAAGTTTTTACATATAAACTGTCTTATGCATAGTTTAGGTTATTATACTCTAGTGCTGGCAAAACTCAGTGATATTTCTCAACTGCAGCATTTTTCAAGTATTATATCGGCACAAATTATCAGGAAGCAAATAAATTGAATGACTGGGTGTTTTTTATTGTAATTTCTGTCTACTTTTGAATGCAATGCTCTTTTCAAGTATTATAATGGCACATTATCATATCAGGAATGACTGGGTGGATTTAATTGAAATTTCTGCTTATCTTTGAATGCAATACACTTTTCAAGTATTATAATGGCACAATATCATATTAAGAACAAACAAATGGAATTACTTGGTGGTTTTTATTGTAATTTCTGCTTACTTTTGGATGCAGTGCACTTTTCTATTGCACAGTATATTTCTATTCTTAGCCATCACTCTATGTGTTGAATACTACACTGATAAAATAGACACTTGGAGAGGGGACTATATTCTATATCAACTTTATCCTACTTGTACAGCAACTGGTGTGTATTCCTTCAAACGCATTATTATCCAAATATTATATTGGAAAAAGGCGAAAACTTGCTTTTCTGATAGTGTGAAAATAGGTAGGCCTAGTTTTATTGCACGGCATATATTTGTATTCCTATCACTATATACATTGAAGAGAATTCTGATAAAATAGACATTTGGAAAGGGGACTTTATTCTATATCAACTATATTCTACTTGTACAGCAACTGGTGTGTATCGCTTCAAAAGCATTATTATCCAAATATTAAATTGAAAAAAGGTGTAAACTTGCTTTTCTTATAGTGTGAAAATAGGTAGGCCTAGTTTTATTGCACGGCATGTATTTCTTTTCCTATCACTATATATATACATTGAAGAATATTCTGATAAAATAGACACTTAGAAAGGGGACTATTTTCTATATCAACTTTATTCTACTTGTACAGCA